>SJYA01003913.1:0-15404 GCA_006410615.1 Neotragus moschatus | reverse complement strand
CCCCCCCCCCCACCTTAAACACAGCTTGCTATCACCCCCTGCTGCCCACCCCCTCTCCCGCTCCCTCCCAGGCTCCAGACCCCAACTCGATGTCCTCTCTTCTTGAGCCTCTCCCATTCTTTTTGGTCTCCTACCAGATCACTTTCTTTCCGAACAGACAAACAGCTCATGTTAAGACGGAATACTCCTTCTCAAGCACTGCCAAGAAAGATCCAGAATGTCGAGTTGCCAAGGAACGGCTGCTGAGCCAGTGCTCTCACCAAAAAGGAGAAAGCCCCCGTGTCTCTGTGATGTTGTCCCAGAGTTATTCATACAACAGCCAAGAGCCAGGAAATTGCTCTCCCCCTGTTCCTAGCTCCACTCACTCCCACCTGCCTCACCCTGGTGTTTAATTGGGGGCAAAAATGTTTCAGTGGGATATGGATGAATTGGAAAGGATTCAAGGGAGAGTGACAAACCTGATTAAAATGATTATGGGACTGCAAAATCGATCTGCAAGGAGAAGCTTGAGGAATTGGGCTTATTAAGTCTGAGGGAAAGGAAGCCCTGGGTGGACATACTCAGTGTATTAAAGGACGTGGCACATCCTGACCGGCCTTCTCTTGCTCTGCTGAAGACGGAGCAAATGGAAACTCGTCTTCTGAGACGGGGGAGAATTTTTAATCATGTATAATGGAGAATGTCGGGACCACAAGGGCTATCCCTTAGGAGAAGCATTTCTGAGGTTGAAAGAGCACTCACATCCATTCTCCTTGAGGCAGGTTCTGTAAGGGTAGAGAGTTGACAAGTCAGTTTATATCCTGTCTGCCTGGAGGCAGGAGTTTGTGTAGGATGACCTTTGAGGGCATCATCCATTCCTTTGAGTCTGCAGAATTATGGAAGGTCTTGAATCTGATTCGAGCGTGTTTGAGGGCAAGTACCCATCAGCTCCCGGCCTTCACAAGCTGGATGACATGAGCACACACTCCTTGCTGTTGGATTAACACCTGGGATCTCAGCTATTCAAGCAATCATTTCTTTGTAGTCCATGATTGCAAACTAACAGTCATTAGTCTGCTGTGACACATAAAAACAGCGCGGCTTTTATGCCTCACGTACGGACCACTTCTCTTAGTGAAGTGTTTCCATGGATACGTTACATCAGAAACGTCACCACCAAACATAAGAACATGACAAGCCGTCCTCATGTGGCAGAAAAGGCAGCTCGCTCATTTTGTCTATTATGTATTGAACACCTATTTACCTGCCGGGATCAGTGTTTTGTATAGAGAATTTGAAGCCAAAAAGTGAGTCAGGCTCACACTCCCCAGGGCGGTTGGCAGGGGCGGGGAGCAATTCCAGCCCAAGGTGAAAATCTCTTACTAGAATACAGGTCACTGAGTAGTGTAAGGAGGCTGCCATGAGTGCTCAGGGGATGTATGAAAAGACGAAATCCCACCTGAAGTAGGATGAAACGGTCAGAAAGCATCACCTGTGCATCGTGCCAGTGGGAGTAGGAAAAGAGAGGAAAGGTGAAGAGCAGGCAGAGAGAAGAGGGCATGGTCGGAGAAAGGAGTTGGAGAGAAGAGAGAGTCTCTCGCTGGCAGCTCTGTGCACCGTGGGAGGGTTTGGGGTCCCAGCAGAAGCTGGGCTACACCCAGTAGCTCCCTGGAACTTGCCCTCATGGCCCGACCAGTGGGATGCTAGTTTGCAGGAGAGATCAGTTCAGTTCAGTTCAGTCACTCAGTCATGTCTGACTCTTTGCAACNTGGCAGCTCTGTGCACCGTGGGAGGGTTTGGGGTCCCAGCAGAAGCTGGGCTACACCCAGTAGCTCCCTGGAACTTGCCCTCATGGCCCGACCAGTGGGATGCTAGTTTGCAGGAGAGATCAGTTCAGTTCAGTTCAGTCACTCAGTCATGTCTGACTCTTTGCAACCCCATGGGCTACAGCATGCCAGACTTCCCTGTCCATCACCAACTCCCGGAGCTTACTTATTCTCATGTCCGTTGAGTCAGTGATGCCATCCAACCATCTCATCCTCTGTCATCCCCTTCTCCTCCCACCTTCAGTCTTTCCCAGCATCAGGGTCTTTTAAAAAAAAAAGTCAGTTCTCATCAGGTGGCCAAAGTATTGGAGTTTCAACTTCAACATCAGTCCTTCCAATGAATATTCAGGATGGATTTCCTTTAGGATGGACTGGTTGCATCTCCTTGCAGTCCAAGGGACCCTCAAGAGTCTCCTCCAACACCACAGTTCAAAAGCGTCCATTCTTCAGTGCTCAGCTTTCTTTACAGTCTAACTCTCATATCCATACATGACCACTGGAAAAACCATAGCTTTGACTAGATGGACCTTTGTTATCAAAATAATGTCTCTGCTTTTTATTATGCTGTCTAGGTTGGTCATAACTTTTCTTCCAAGGAGCAAGCGTCTTTTTAATTTCATGGCTGCAGTGATTTTGAAGCCCCCCAAAATAAAGTCTCTCGCTGTTTCTATTCTTTCCCCATCTATTTGCCATGAAGTGATGGGATCAGATGCCATGATCTTAGTTTTCTGAATGTTGGGTTTTAAGCCAACTTTTTCACTCTCCTCTTTCACTTTCATCTAGAGGCTCTTTAGTTCTTCTTCGCTTTCTGCCACAAGGGTGGTATTATCTGCATATCTGAGGTTATTGATATTTCTCCCAGCAATCTTGATTCCAGCTTGTGCTTCTTCCAGCCCAGCGTTTCTCATGATGTACTCTGCATATAAGTTAAATAAGCAGAGAGACAATATACAGCTTTGACGTACTCCTTTCCTGATTTGGCAGATTGTAACTGGTGGCGGGCACCCTCCAGTGTGTTTAAAGGATGCAGTCAGGTTATGCAGGGGCAGACAGCTGCTTCACGTGATTGAATGATCCACCCAAGTCACTGTGTCAGGACTGAGGGCTAATGCCTGAATGCATTGGTGAGAAGCATCACTCCATCTCACAGAGATGAACAGGCTCAAGCGGCAAGGGCAGCAGAAACCTTGACAGTACTCACTTCACACCTAAACAGGACCTGCTTAGCCCCACGGAATCTTAGATGGAAAGGGAACCAAAGGTTAGCCCCTAAACCTCCCACACATGACTGACTCCACTCCACACACCTTTCCTTTGTAGGCAGACATCCAACTAAGTGCCAAGAAGTTCAGATCACTCAACAAGAACAGCGGTTTTTAAAGGATTTTTTTTTTAAAGTTCTTCCTTAGAACTCGGCCAACATCCCCCCCCCCACCCCACCCCTGGAGCTCCCACTCATCTGCCCAAGATCCACTCCTTGGAGCTTTTCGAGGTGGCTGAGCCACCCCGGCTCTGAAATCCTTCTCCTGGGAGCTTTGCCTTGCCCTCAGGACTCTGTGCCCCTGCCCCTGGCTCCTCCCGGCCATCCTACCTCAGTGGGTTATACTTTGTTATTGTGGCTCCCACACTGACCTTGCTCTGTACCGCACACCATTGGCACAACTTACCACTCAGTTGCAGGAGGACAAGGGGACCACAGAGGATGAGATGGTTGGATGGCATCACCGACTCAATGGACATGAGTTTGAGCAAGCTCTGGGAGCTGGTAATAGCAGGGAGGCCTGGCGTGCTGCAGCCCATGGGGTAGCAAAGAGTCGAGCATGACCCAACGACTGGGCCACACCCACTCAGCCTTTCCGTCAGTGTCTACACTTAGCCTTTCTGTCAGTCTCATCTCACATATCTAACAATATTCAGATGCAGAAGAGTCCACGCTCCACACACCCAGTCTCCTTCAGCACCAGCTGGGCCAGGTGTCCCCCAGCAAGACTGGGCGGGCACCCCACCCCCATGTTTCCTGGGCTGCAGCCCCTCAGGCTGGGTCACCAGCACCCTTGACCGTCTTACCTACCACCCCGTCAGATTCACTGATTGCTGCACAGTGGCCAGCACAGAGCAGCTGTTTGATAGGGATTTGTTGATGAATCCATTAACTGGGGAGCTATCTTTTAGCTTCTAGGGAGCGTTCAGTTGATGGAAATAAAAGCCCATGACATTCATCCTTAATCCTGTTCACTCCTGCATCAAATCCTGATTTATGATAGCAACTCAGTCAATGTGTGTAGAATGAATGGAGGGTCCTCTCAGTCAGTTCAGTCGCTCAGTCATGTCCAACTCTTTGCCACCCCGTGGACCCCAGCACACCAGGCTTCCCTGTCCATCGCCAGCTCCCAGAGCTTGCTCAAACTTATGTCCATCAAGTTGGTGATGCCATCCAACCATCTCATCCTCTATCGTCCCCTTCTCCTCCTGCCTTCAATCTTTCCCAGCATCAGGGTCTTTTCAAATGAGTCAGCTCTTCGCGTTAGAGATTCAGCTTCAGCATCAGTCCTTCCAATGAACATTCAGGACTGATTTTCTTTAGGATGGACTGAATTTCCTTTAGTTCCTTGCAGTCCAAGGGACTCTCAAGAGTCTTCTCCAACACCACAGTTCAAAAGCATCAATTCTTCAGTGCTCAGTGGTCCTCTAGCCTTTATCTTATCCTGGACCCCTGATGCCTATGACCCACTCCTCACTGGCTCTCCACTCATTCTAGTGATGCTTGGGGTTGGAGAAAGTTGCGCCAGACGGGGGCTGTCCTGTGGGCAAAGCCCTGACAGGTCCCAAAGCGCTCCTGCCCTCTCCCCAACCCCTGGACTCGGCCTCTGGAGTCAGAGTCAGACTTGGCACGGCTCTGACTGTGGATAACTTGGTGTTCATGGTTTTAAATCATGCTCATTTATTTTATATATTAATAGTTAGCTTTGGCCCATTCTTCCAGCCTTTGGAGACCCTTTGGATCTCTCTTCAAATATCTTAATTTATTGACCATCCTGAGCTTTTTGGCATCTTAAAAGATGAAGAAGATCACATGCTCTTTGTCTAACCCATGTCATTGATGCGGCCTTAAGGCATATTAGTATCTTTTCTCATGCTGCAGGAATAAATGTGGTAAAATAGTGATACGGCATAAGTCAAGGTTGAAAATCCAAACTGTGGACCCAGCAAATCTTATGCCTACCACAAAGTCCCCCACCCCCACCCCACCTTGATGCCTTGGCTAAGCCCAGGGCATCTTGATACTTAAGGCAGAAGGGAGCCATGGTCAGTGTCTTAATTACCATTATCAGATGAGAAGCATATCAACGCCTTAGGGGAAGCAAGCTGTTCCTAGCAGTGGATTCTAAAAGATTCCCACATCTGGTTTTGTATTATGGCTACTGTGCTGCTGCTGCTAAGTCGCCTCAGTCGTGTCTGACTCTGTGCAAACCCGTAGACGGCAGCCCACCAGGCTCCCCCATCCCTGGGATTCTCCAGAACACTGGAGTGGGTTGCCATTTCCTTCTCCAGTGCATGAAAGTGAAAAGTGACAGTGAAGTCTCTCAGTCGTGTCTGACTCTTAGCGACTCCATGGACTGCAGCCCACCAGGCTCCTCCGTCCATGGGATTTTCTAGGCAAGCAGTGCCGTGAATCATATTTACTCTTTCTTTAAAAAATAGCAGCTGCAGTACCTGGTCCCATCAGGCTGGACTGCTTTTGTAGAAGCTAGGGGCCCAGGAGGCAGAGCGCTGCCTTGGAAGCCAGCTCAACCACAAGGTAGCTCCCAACGTTGGCCCATGAGCTCAGCACCATAAACGTGCCTTAAATGGAGGTCACTGTACCCATTAAATGAGTTAAGACTCTTAAAAAAGCTTAGTTCAGTGATGGCAAAATTTATTTGGGGTAAGAATGGTACTTACCCTATGTGTTATGAAACTGAAGTTCACAAAGTACGTAAAGAACACAGTGTCCTCCTGCAAAGATAAAACTTCACAAGTCCCTGTGAGAGCCTTTCTAATAACGTGTTCCAAAAAGATGAAAAGTCTCCGGAATGACATCAGTGAATTACTGAATACTGTATGCCACCCATTCGTATCTGCTCTAATATTGCAAATAATGTCCAGTTTTCCTGCATCCCCTTCCCTTCCTCTAGCATGCATGTTAAGTCATTTCAGTCGTGTCCAACTCTGTGCAACCCTGTGGGCTGTAGCCTGCAGGCTCCTCTGTCCATGAGATTCTCCAGGCAAGAACACTCAAGTGGGCTGTCATTTCCTACTCCAGGAGATCTTCCTGACCCAGGGATTAAACCTGTGTCTCATGTCTCCTGCACTGGCAGGCAGGTTCTTTACCACTAGCACCTCCTGGGAAGCCCTCCTTTCTCTGGAAGGAAGATCAGTTTACAAGTTACAATACATAACCAGTGTTTACCTCATTCAGGAAGACACACTCTGAAAGTCACCAGAATAGTTTCTTCAGCATCCAAAAAATAATTGGATTCTCCATAGATGGAGACGTTTGCTACCTATTACTTCATTTAATCCTCACCACAGACTTGTGAAGGAACAAGTACTGTTCTTCTCCTAAATAAAAAGGAAGGAACTGTGGCTTAAAGCAATGGAGTGGCAACCACGGTGTCACACTGCAAGTAAGTAGTGGGGTCAGGTTTCGAACCGGTGTCCATCTGCTCCAGAGAGACTGCCTGTAAGCCTTAGGCACCACCCTCCTGCCACTCAGCACCACGTGGACGGGCCCACCTGAGCCCCTTACCAACACTTCTCCATCTTCGTTACTGGTAGTCGGCACGCACTATGCCGTAACTATTCCTTCTGTAAATGCTCAATTTCCTTCCCAGTCCCCCTTTTCTCTCCTCCTGGTTTGCTCCTGGCCTCTTCTGTCAGGGCACTCTTACCACTCCCGTCCCCCCAGTCGCTGCATGTAAATAACAGATCAGATTATCCCATGTTTTAAAATGTCAGAAAAGGTCCTAGAGCCAAGGAATGCTTTTGAAAGTAAAGGGGCAGGGACGAAGGGAGCTTAGGTTACTGAGGAACTTTGCTTCCTTCCTAAGTTTGACTGGAACTGGCACTTTACCATCAATTATGCAGACTTGCAGAAACTGTTCTTTCATCGTTGTTGGTTTTCTTTTTATTTTTAACCATAAAAAACATCTCTCTTGCCCCTGCATATTATTATTCTTGTAATCACTCAATTCTCTCTCTCTTCTATGACATCTTCAAAATTATTTTCTTTATTAGTAAAGCATTTTTTATGTGGACCACTTTTAAAATCTTCACTGCATTTGTTACCATATTGTTTCTGTTTTATGTTTTGCTTTGGTTTTTTCGGCCAGGAGGCATATAGGATCTTAGCTCCCTGACCAAGGATTGAACCCTCAGCCCCTGCATTGGGAGCTGAAATCTCAACCTCTAGACTGCCAGGGAAGTCCCCTCCTTTTTAATTTTAGTGGAGTATAGTTGACTTACAGTTGTGTTAGTTTCCAGTGCACAGCAAAGTGTTTCAGTTATACATGTACACGTGGTCATTCTTTCTTAGAGTCTTTCCTCATAGGTTATCACAGAATATCGACTAGAGTTTCCTGTGCTGCACAAAAATCTTTGTGGATTATCTGTCTTACACATACCTGTGTGTGTGTGTGCGTTCATTCCGAGCTCCTGAGTTATCCCTCCCACCCCCACCGTTTCCCTTTTGGTAACCATATGTTTGTTTTTTGATATCTGTAACTCTGTTTGTTTGTTTTTTGTAAAAAGTTCATGTGTATTTTTTAACCAGATTCCACATATGACTGATATCATATGACGTTTGTGTTTGTCTGCCTTGTTTCGCCTAGTATAATCTCGAGGCCCGTCCGTATTGCTGCACATGGCACTGTTTCACTTTTACAGCTAAGTAACATTCCACTGCACATCGGGATCACGTCTTCTCTGTCCGTCCATCTGACCGTGGACGTGGGGGTGGCGTCCATGTCCTAGCTATTCTGAATGGGGCTGAAATGGGTGTTGGGGTAGGTGTGTTCTTCTGGGTTAGAGTTTTCCCCAGATATGCGCCCAGATGTGGGGTTGCAGGATCAGGTGGTGTCTCGTTCGCTAAGGAGCCTCCATCTGTTCCCCTTAGTGTTAGGTCAACTTAGATTCCCACCAACAGTGTGGGAGGGCTCCCTTTCGCCACACCTTCTCTGGCATTTATCGTTTGTAGACTTTTTGACGATGGCCGTTCTGACAGGTTTGAGGTGATACCTCATTGTCATTTTAATTTGGATTTCTCCGATGAAAGAGATCGGAGATGACAGGAACAGATGGAAGGATGTTGCATATTCTTGGACTGGAATAAGCAGTATCATCAAACTGATTATACTATCCAAGGCAATGTACAGATTCAATGCAATCCGTATCTAATTACCAATGGGATTTTTCAAAGTACTAGAGCAAAAAATTTGTAATTAATGTGGAAGCATAAAAGACCTGGAGTAGCCAAAACAATCTTGAGAAAGAAAAATGGAGCGGAAGGAATGAGATTGTCTGACTTCAGATATATACGGCGAAGCTACAGAAGCAAAGCAGTGTGGTTGTGGTTGTTTAGTCTCTAAGTCATGTGACCTCTTTGTGACCCCCACGGAAGCCAGGCTTCCCTGTCCTTCACTTTCTCCCAGAGCTTGCTCAAACTCGTGTCCATTAAGTTGACAGTGCCATCCAACCATCTCATCCTCTGTCGTCCCCTTCTCCCCCTGCCCTCAATCTTTGCCAGCACCAGGTCTTCTCCAGTGAGTCAGCTCTTTGCATCAGGTGGTCAAAGGCTTGGAGTTTCAGCTTCAGCATCCATCCTTCCAAAAGGGTTGATTTTCTTTAGGGTTGATTGGTTTGATCTCCTTGCTGCCCAAATAATCCTCTCCAGCACCACAGTTCAAAAGCATCACTTCTTCAGTGCTCAGCCTTTTTTATGGTCCAACTCTCGTATCTGTGTGTGACTACTGGGAAAACCATAGCTTTTACTATATGGAGCTTTGTTGGCAAAGTGATGTCTCTGCTTTCGAATACACTGTCTAGCTTTCTTATAACTTTCCTTCCAAGAAGCAAGCATCTTTTAACAGTATGGTACTGGCGCAAAAACTGAAATATAGCTCTCTCTTAATTGTGCCTGAAAGTTGTCTTGGGGAAGGAGATACTTATGAAAATGCAGATTCCAGGGTTCCACCACCACCAACTCTAATTCAGCAGGTCTGAAGTGGTCCTAACAACCTGCATTCCTCACACACATCCCAGCGGAGTCGGGTCCAGGTGGTTCAGGGACTGTATTTTCAGAAGTCAAGCCGTAGAACAATATACGTAAGGGACTGGAAGAGATGTCACAAACTCTAAGGCAAGTGATTCTAGAACAAGTAACAGGAAGGAATAAAATGCATAAAATATTGACGAGCATACTTTTCACTTCCATACTTAGGAATATCATGCACTCCATGTGACTTTTAGAAAAGCACAGCCCACTTGGTCTCTATTTTCCCAATTTTGATAGGGACACAGGATGGAGAAACATTTCTGTAAGTGAAACATTGATTTGTAAGTGTAACATCAAATGGCAGCTGAGACCCTTGTGATAGGAAAGCAAAAAGGATGCAGCTTCCTAATCCTGTACCTTATCTAAGGAAGTTCAGAACTATACGCACAGGCTCCTAACTTTTAAACATTGGCTCATGTGAAAAGTAAAACCCAATGGGCCAAAATAAAACAACATGTGTGTGCGAGTCCAGATCCAGTTGTCACTTTGGGACTAAAACTTTAGTTGAAAAGATGTGTTTGGATTGGATCATTGGTTTTCTGACCCGAATTCCAGCAGATGGCAGGAGGGTGGGCTGCCGCGGAAGGGGAGGCAGAAGCCAGACCCTCCTCTCTCCTCACACCCAGCCCACCTCGCCCCTCCCTAGACTGTCTCTGTATTTATTACACAGTGGTATCTTTGGTCAGATTTTCCTCAACAATAGAGTTTAGCTGCGAAAATCCAAAAGCAAGAAAGCCCTTGATGTCCTAGACATTAAAGACTAAAGTCTGTCTCAGCAACAAACAACCCCAGCCTTTCAGGGGCTTAGAACAACACAGGTTCTCACTCATGAGACGCAGCCACGTGGGTTGGCAGGAGCCCCACCTCATTCCAGTCAGGGTCAGCAGTGGCATCCAGGGCATCTTGCGTGTCATGACCACCGCAGTGGGGGTGACGAGAGGCTGGAGAGCTGAGCAACAGCAGTTAGAGGCTTTGGCCTGCAAGTCACGAGTGTCAGCTCCACTCAGCATTGCATTGACCAAACAGGTCATTTGGCTCCATCTGACTTAAAAGGGGCAACTCAGTGCCACCGTCTGTGAGCTCAGGGCAGGGAGCTAAAAATGCCACTGAGCTGCGTCACCGCCCCCCAGGCTGGCCTGCGTGCTGGGGAGGGAATCAGGCTTGAGCTCAAGCCACACGTGGTACCCTACCTACTATGGAGTGAGGGGTTCTGGATTTTTTGAAGAAAGGAGCAACTTAACCAATATGATAAATGCAAGGGCTAATTTGACAAAGTTGGGTGTTCCACTCCTCACTTAACATCAAAAGTCACGTGACCAAGATTTGCAGTCTGATTCCAAATCCCCTTGGTGAGCATAGCTTTCTACCAACTAAGACATGGATGGATTAGATTAGAAACTGATCAACACTGGCTTACCTTTTTTCTTCTGTGTGATTTTTACCCCGTCTTATAAGAGCCTCATAAATAACTAACGGAAGAAGGCAGTCTCGGTGCTTACAGTATGAATTCTCCTCCTACCGAAAATTAGACCCATCTGTGGAACAATAAATATCCCTTCATGGAACGAAAGGATCCTTCCATGACGTCAGTTAATCGGATTCAGAAGCATAATTACCATCATGCAATTTGAACTCAGTGTATTAAAGTAGTTCTTTTAAGTGAAAAGTAATTGGAAGACACCAGGAGCAAGCATTTATATCTGAGAAGGTTCACCTTGCGAAGGTTCACCTTGCCCAGCGTTGGACCGTCACAGCAGCTGTCACAGCCGCTGTCTCCCCTCCCACCTTGGCAACAGGGAAAGCAGAATCCTGGCCCCCGTCATTTGCATTTGATGTGAATTCTGTCAAAGAGAAAAGGGTCATTGAGTTAGCCTTCCAGATTGAAAGAGAGGAGAGCAGGAGCAGCCAGAAATGCTTTGTGGTGCAAAGTGTTCAGCCTGTGAGGGCAAAATACTTTTTAAAAGAAAGAAAAGATAATCTTTGCAGACAAATGCAGACTTCAGAAGCACAGCCTTGCCTCTTTTCAGTGGGAATATAGAGCTTCAAAGAAGAGTAATACACACCCAGTACTTCTACTTCCTCCTCAGTTCAAGACTGAAAGCAAGGATTGGTTTCCTCAAGAGCACAGCCTTTTCCAGAAGAATCTGTTGTGAAGCAGACATCTCTGTGCCTCTCAGTGGGGTGAATAGTTCTGTCCCTCCTGCTCCCTATGGTGGGGGCGCCCTGTGCTGTGCACCCCGTCTTCTCCCCAGAGCAGGCCCTTAAGATGTACAAATACCTGTAACTTCTGAGCAAAGGTTCCTATACCTCCCTAGCTGTCTTAAGGACCTGCGTTGGCGGGGGGAGCGCTGACAAATGTCCATCTGTAGCCACCAGCCGGGAGTGCCACCTCACCCCTGCATGTGGCTCAGTTTAGGGCAGAGGGTGTAGGCCTGTGCCTAGGAGGAGGTATGTGCAGAGTGGGGAGAAAAGCCTGCACAGCAACAGAAACCCAGCACTGCCTGAATAAATGAATTAAATTGTATTAAAAAAAAAAAAATCCCAGGCATCTCATGCCTGTTCCTGAAATCTTTCTCACCCATTTCCTCGCCCGGAAGACAAGAATCCGCATGCCCACGTCAGAGCACTGTCCCGTCGATTACATCAGATAATGTGAGCAAAGCCTTAACGCAGTACCAGCACACGAGATGATTCCATTTTGTTATTGGATAAACGACCCAGTGGATGAAGAGACTGAAGGTTCAGCTCAGCCTGGCACCTCCTTGTGCAAACAGAGCTCGAGTGGTTAGATACAGCTTTGAAATTTTAAAAGGCATCGACCATTAAATTCTGCAGAAATGGCTTCTCGATTGCAGAGCTAAGATCACAAGGTCTCAAGCCTTCCCCGAAGACTCCGTCCCTTTCATAGAGGGCATGGAGAGGGCCAGCCGGGCCTTCTGAGCTCACCTAGACTCCTGGCAATATGATGACATTTTTCTTAAGATTTTAAAGGAAGCGAGACCAATTCCCCTGACCTGGGTGGGAGGCAAGGTGAAGAGTCAAGATGAGAACTGACGGGTTATCCCAGCGGCCCGGAAGAGGACTTTCACTTCAACGGCATCTTCTGAGAATCTCTGCGCTGTATCTTTTTGTAACCTGGATGGCTTTTGACTTTTTTTTTTGGTACTGCAGTACCACTTGGTACTGCAAACTGCTAAGTGGTTAGGAAAGCTTAAGGCATTCTATTAAATCGAGTATAAAACTAAGTACAAACTGTGTCTGCAAACATCCACTAAGTCAGACGCTGCTGTCAAGAATCCCTTCTCACTCTCTGTCTCCGTGGTGCGGGGGTTTGGGGGACGTTGTCTGGTTTTGTGGGCGGACCCTTCCACGTGCTACAAAGCTGCCTGAAGGGCTCCCCAGGCTGCCCAGGCTCTGCCTCCCCAGGCTCTCGTCTTCCGAGCAGGCCCTGTGTTCTTACCTTCAGGCTGTCAGTTCATTAGTCACTTACAGATGGCATTTTGAAGGCGTGCTAATTGAGGGACTTTACTTCTAACTAATCATTCTGACAGAAAAATGAGTCCTCTGTACAGGAGGCGCCCATGAGCTTTTGCTTCTCCGTGCTGACACACATCACTATTTCGCCCCAAGGTGGGCCATGCAGAGTCAACCCAAAAGAGACAAGTAGCAAAGTTGTTAGGCCTCCCTGGTGGCTCCGTGGTTAAAAAGAATCATCCTGCCAACACAGGAGACACAGTTTCGATCCCTGGTCTGGAAGGATGCCCTGGAGGAGGAAATGGCAATCCGCTCCAGTATGCTTGCCTGGGAAATCCCGTGGGCAGAGGAGCCTGGTGGGCTACAGTCCATGGGGCGGCAGACTCAGTGCCTGAGTACAGGTCAGTGGATGGGAGTTCCTGGAGCCAGGAAACCACACACACGGGTGCACTGCACGACCTGCTAACAGTTTGGCCGTGTCTGTGGCCAGGAACACTCAGGCCTTGCTTCTGTCAGCTTCTCCTCTCCCGTCAGCCCGGCTGGGGGAGGCGAGTGCTTCCATCCCCACAGAGGAGCTGCCTGCCAGCCTCCAGTTCTCTCGATGCCGCATTAACTTGGAGTTTCCTAATAGCGACCTCCTCGCGGGGGCTTAATGCTGCCGCGCTGACAGATGGGCGAGCAGAACCGCGGCGGTTCTGAGGGAGTCGGATGCCCAGCTTAGAGTAATTGGAAGCGGTGTGGCAGGAGCCATTGGAGCTCAGATGAATCCAGAACTTGGTGTTCGCATAATCAGCTGCGAGCCAAGGCTCCAGGAGTTCCCGCGGGGCCTGGAGGGGAGCCTGCATGCAATGCTTTGCGTTTCAAAAGTGTTTCTTCCCCTTGAAAGCACCATCATCCTCGGGCTAATAACACAAATCCTGACGATTCAAATAAAGAAATGCACCAACAATGCCAGCATAATAAGACACTAGGAGTCCCTACATCAGTAATTCACAGATTTGATCCCTAAGAGATAAAAAGAAATTGATAAGCATAATAAATGTAGGTATAAGGGCCATGTAAACATGCAGACATTTATATTCTTTGTGGTTATACTTCCCTGATTTTTTTACTCAATACTTCACTGGCAAATCAAGATACAGAAAGTGTGAGTAAATGACATAGTTTCCACTGGAGAAGGAAGGAAGGAAAGAGGGAGGTGGGGGGGGCGGTGGAAGAAAGAGACTATAATAAAATCTATAGTGAGAGCGAGTGTGCCAAAACTGTTTCACTTTTGAGATCCTTTTTGAATAGTATTGCGATTATTTTGAGAATCCTTAACCTCTCTTTCCTTTCACTTTTCTCTTCCCTACACTATAAGTAAATTATATCTGTTATCACAGATGCGCTCAGTACTTAATGTTACTCAGTCTTTTGCCTGTTATCTGTACAACTACAACTATTTTACTTAATTCACCGTCAAAACCTGAGTAACATGTTACAAAAGTATATAGCTCGGAGAAGGCAATGGCAGCCCACTCCAGTACTCTTGCCTGGAAAAATCCCATGGACGGAGGAGCCTGGTGGGGTCCTGACTGCCCTCTTTGCTTGGACCACACAGACGAGCAAGGGGGCAAAAGGGCAGCATGAGGGGACGTGGGGTCTGAAGTCTGATAAGCTGGGCTGGAGTCCCAGTCCCTTCACTTAGTCTTTGTGTGACTGAAGCTCTGTGCCTCGACGTCTCCCTAAGAAGGAGGGTTGAGTCGTGATACTTAACCCAGAATTGCTTTCTGAATGAGACATTATCTACGCACAGCCCCTGGCACTGCTTGTCGTGATTACCAGTCCATAAATGTCAGCCATTCTGACCCCCCGGGATGCCCTTCTCATTCTCCTCTCACTGAATCATCCCTCATCTTAAGTGTTCCACTAAGCTGACGTACATCTCCTCTGGATTATCACCCGTACACTGACGTCTGTTCTTTCAAATATGAGCTCCCCTTAATTAAACTGTAAGCTCCTTGAGGGGAAAGTCAGGTCATCTTAGCACACAGCAGGTTCTTGAAAAATCTTTGCTAGGTTAGAAGCACATCTTACAGTGCTGAAAGATTTGAATGCACAACTCATTCTGCTCTGGCACTTTAAATTCATGGTAAATATGTCCGTAATACTGTATGAATTCCAGACTTCTGCATTTAATCAGAGTCTTAATCGTAATGAGCAGCATTTATGAAAGGGCAATTAACAGATTCCCCAAAGAACTGGAAATAGTAAATTGCTAATAGCATCCCTGAGGTTTTGCTTTTTGCTCAGATAAATTAAGTAATTTAATAATAGAGGCAGCCTGAACTGAAGAGAGCTCAAGTTGAAAAGACCAAAGCCCTAGGTTTTATCCTTGCCCTGCTGACGTGTGACCCCGCACCAGTAACTCCTCTGCTGTCTCTTTAACTCATGTCTTATGTGAAAAGTTGTCTTAACTTGGTGATGGTCATAAACGTGCTCCTGAAATTCTTGAAAGAAAGTGAAAATGTTAATCGCTCAGTCGTGTCCAACTCTTTGCGACCCCGTAAACTGTATCCTCTGTCCATGAGATTCTCCAGGCAAGAATACTGGAGTGGATTGCCATTCCCTTCTCCAGGGGATTTTCCCGACCCTGGTCTCCCACGTTGCAGGTGGATTCTTTACCATCTAAGCCACCGGGAAAGTGCTGGGATTCTTAGGGTCACATAAATGAAATTTGACTTCAGCTTCATTTTTAAACTGTAAACTGGAAGAATCAATATTGTGAAAATGAGTATACTTCCCAAAGCAATCTACAGATTCAATGCAATCCC
>SJYA01003912.1:25347-43556 GCA_006410615.1 Neotragus moschatus | reverse complement strand
CACCAGGCTCCTCTGTCCATGGGATTCTCCAGGCAAGAATACTGAAGTGGGTTGCCATTTCCTTCTCTGGGGGATCTTCCTCACCCAGGGATCGAACCCAGGCCTTCCGCATTGCAGACAGATTCTTTGCCGTCTGAGCCACACGGGATAGGTGGCCCCTGTAGGGACCGTGGCAGAGAACCCAGATGGAGCTGGGACCACCCAGACCTCCCTCTGACACACAACCTTTCTTTTTTGGCTCAATTTCTCTCCAACAAGTGATGACGTTCTTCTTAGCTTTTTGGTGCTTCCTGGTACATAAAGATCCAGTAAACATTTTGGGGTTCCCAGAGATGAGATTGTGATGCCAGGTGGGTAGTTGTTCCCACCACCACTGTTACTCTGTGCTCCCTCCAGGATGGCCCAGAGGCACCTGCCTGGGCCACTCCAGTCCATGGCAGGGCCGCTACAGGCAAGCTCTGCTCTGAGGAAGCCTGAGAAGATGCTCAGGGTGGTCCCTGCGGGCCCAGACTGAAGTGATGAGCCCTGGCTGGAAGGACCCAGGGTCCCTGGAGAACGGAGCTATATCTCCACCCCCCTCTACTTGCGACCGGTGGTGCTGAGTCCTCGTCTTTCTGCTTCCTTCCAGGTGTGTGGCTGAACAGAGATCGGAGGATCACTTGGGTGAGTGCTGCTGTCTTCCCGACCCTTCACCGTGCCTGTCCACCTCTTTCCTTTTTTATGGTAGTAAGAGATATGTATGTACAGCATGATAAACAACCGTGTTCAGACCACGGGTGGCATTCAATGCATTCACGATGTTGTGCACTTGTCACCAACCCCAAATTGTTCATCATCCCCAATGAAGCCCCCGCACCCGCTAAACCCACCTCCCCCGTCCTCCCCCAGCCCCTGGAAACTGCCAGACTGTTCTCTGTCTCTCCCAGTTGACTCCTCCAGGCGCCTCCTATAAGTGGGATCACACAATGTGTGACTTTTTGTGTCCAGCTTCTTTCACGTAGATAAATGTTTTCAAGGTTCCCTCGTGTTATAGCATGTGTCGGAATTTCATTCCTTTTGTGTCTGAGTGGCTCAGTAGTAAAGAATTCCCTGGTGGCTCAGTAGTAAAGAATCCCCCTGCCAGTGCAGGAG
Source organism: Neotragus moschatus (assembly GCA_006410615.1). Taxonomy (NCBI): domain Eukaryota; kingdom Metazoa; phylum Chordata; class Mammalia; order Artiodactyla; family Bovidae; genus Neotragus; species Neotragus moschatus. Next base: position 42,425 of record SJYA01003912.1, on the reverse strand, counting down.
ACACGGATTCAATCCCTGGGTCGGGAAGATCCCCTGGAGAAGGGAATGGCATTTTTGCTTGGGAAATGCCAGTGGACAGAGGAGCTTGGTGGGCTATAGTCCATGGGATCTTTGCCTGAGAAAGATTTTTTTTTTTGCCTGGGAAATCCTGTGGGCAGAAGAGTTTGGTGGGCTACAGTCCATGGGATTGAAAAAAGTCACCACCACTTAGCAGCTAAACAACAACAAATATGGATATACCATTCATCCATGAAGGCAAGGCCTGCTGTCAGCCATGTCGTGGGCAGACTTGCAGTTCCATCTCTTTTCTTATGAGTGTCTGTGTAGAAAGACACTCTACACAGACAAACACAGACATTCTACAAAGACAGACTTTGTTCTAGGGCTTTTTCTTTTTCATTGTTTAGGTGTTTACATGTTGTTTAGTCGCAAAGTCGTGTCTGCTGCTTTAGGACCCCATGGACTGTAGCCCACCAGGCTCCTCTGTGCATGATACTCCAGGCAAGAATACTGGAGTGGGTTGCCAAATGGTTACAAATGCTTAGATGGATTTGGAACAACTGGAAGGGCAATAGGAGTTCCAGGGCAAGCCAGCCGACAGCTGGGGGAGGGCGTGGTCAGAAGTCCCTTAGAGCAGGTGGGCCATGCTGGGCCCCAGGAGCGGGGTGGAGAAGGGAAGGACGCTCAGGCAATTGTGACCACACAGGTGAGGCCTTGGAGTCGGTTCTGGGCATCTGAGGGGCGTTCCTGCTGGAGGGTTTGAAGACTGAAAGAGGAGAGAGAGGGACTGGTTAACAAAAGGCCTTAGAGGACTTCCCTGGTGGTGCAGTGGTTATGAATCTGCACTTGAGGGCTCAGGTTTGATGCCTCGCTGGAGAAGTTCTGCATGCTGCAGGGTGTGGCCAAAAAACAAGCCAACTAAAGGCCTCAGAAACTGGCAGGCAGCCTGGAGACAGCCTGGTGTGTAACCAGGAGTACTCTAGAAACTCAGTCATCTCTGCCACAGAGAGGCTGTGTGACCTTGGGCAAGGCACTTACCCTCTCTGAGCCTCAGCTGTCTTGTGTGCAGAAAGAAAATGCATTCGTTCATTTATTCATTCACACGGCCAGTTGGTGAGCCGCCAGGAGGTGCCAGCCCCTGTGCATGCCTTCCTGGGGTGGCTGTGAAGACTAGCTAAGGTCACGTCCTGAGTGACCAGGCACGGTGCTGTCACTTCTGGCGCTCACAGATGAGGCTCTTTCTGCGACTGTGTAAGAGGGTTAAATGCTCTACACTGTGAGATGCTAGCATTAGAGGAGGGAAATTCTGGCCCCATGGAGCCTGCTGAGAGCTGTCGCCCAGGCCCAGGCATGGACACAAGGCCTGAACCAGGGCATCAGCCAAGGGGATGAGAATGTTCGAGTTTTGTTTTGGATCCAGCTGGAACTTGTTCTCAAGCAAGGAGGGGTTGTTTGTTTGTTTAGCTGCTCAGATGAGTCCAACTCTTCGTGATCTCATGGACTGTAGCCCACCAGGCTTCTCTGTCCATGGGATTTCCGAGGCAAGAATATCGGAGTGGGCTGCTCTTTCCTCCTCCAGAGGATCTTCCCAACCCAGGGATCGAACCCAGGTCTCCTGCATTGGCAGGCGGGTTCTTTACTGCTGAGACACTGGGGAAGCCCGTGGAGGGGTAGGGATCCGTTTTCATTTTTTCCCCAGAGAAACACGAGTGGGTCCGCTGCCAGTTATCCAGGGCCATCGCCACCACGGGGCTCACTGTCTGTGGCTTGTCTTCTGGGTGCCCATCCTCGGCGGGGAAGGCGGAGCTTACGGCTCGATCCTAATCAGCAGGTCCTGGAGGCCCTGATGGAGAGGTCTTCCTCCAGGGAGAGCCTCCTGACTGGCCCCCTGAGCGCGCGTCAGGCCACTGTCCCAGNCACCACGGGGCTCACTGTCTGTGGCTTGTCTTCTGGGTGCCCATCCTCGGCGGGGAAGGCGGAGCTTACGGCTCGATCCTAATCAGCAGGTCCTGGAGGCCCTGATGGAGAGGTCTTCCTCCAGGGAGAGCCTCCTGACTGGCCCCCTGAGCGCGCGTCAGGCCACTGTCCCAGCTGTCCACCTCCCAGAGCACAGTTTGGGTTTTTTTTTTAGTTTATGTAGTAGTGCTAGTCTTGCCAGTTATTTTTTAGGCTATTTATTTATTTTCTATTTGTCTGGCTGCCTCAGTTCTTAGTTGTGGCACAAGGAGTCCTCACCGTGTCTTGTGGGCTCAGTCGCTGGGGTGCCTGGGCCCAGTTGCTCTGCTTAGAGTCTTAGTTCCCCCACGCAGGGTCAAACCTGTATCACCTGCATTGCAGGGCAGATTCTTAACCGCTGGACCACAGGGAAGTCAGTTTGTTTGCTTTTTGAGGGCGTTGGGAAATGCCCTTCTAGCCTCGGGGACTTGCCCACAGCTGTTCTGCAGGGGGAGCCATGTGGTCATCACAGGGCCCAAGGGAGAGGGCCAGCCACAGATGGGAAGACTCCCGTTGGGGCAGAAACTAAATCACCAAAGAGACAAGTTCTAGGATGGGCCTGTCCCTGCTTTTCCTGTCCCATCGATCTCTTTGTCCACATCAAGCCACACGTTCTGATTCCTGTTGCTTTCTAATACATTTTGATAGCAGAACTAGTCCACTCTCCTTGTTCTTTCACACATTTTCTTGCTTTTTCTTGCATATTCTCACTTCTGAATGAAGTTTAGAATCATTGACTTCTGTTAAAAATTATATTGGGATGAATTTGTAGACTACTTTGGGAATTTAATTATGAAAGTTATGAATGAGGCTCTCCCAACTTATAATAAAGGCACCACCTCAGTTCAGTGGGGGGCGAGCAGTGGGTTACCTAGATGGAAAAGTATGACCCCAGGTCCCGGCCTCACAGAATATACAAAAAATTAATTCACCGTGGATCATAGATCAAATATGGAGGGTGAAACAGTAATGTTCTAGAAGAAAAATTAGGGAATGGTTTCATGACCTTGAGGTAGACAAATATGTTTTAAGTAGACTAATACACACATACACACCATGAATCAAAGAGAATGTTGATAGATACAGCTTTATTAAAATTTAGAATTTCTATTCCTCAAAATAGAATAGTAAAAAAAAAGAGAGGGACTTCCCTGGTGGCTAAGACTTTGTTCTACCAAAGCAGGGGCCCTGGGTTCGATACCTGGTCAGGGAACTAGATCCCACATGCTGCAACTGAGACCCAATGCAGTCAAATAAATAAATATGAATAAATATCTTTTTAAAAAACAGAATATTAATGAAAAGGGGGACTTCCCTTGTGCTCCAGTGGCTAAGACTCTGCACCCCCAGTGCAGAGGGCCCAGGTTCGATCCCTGGTCAGGGAACTAGAGCCCACGTGCCACAGCCAAGACACGACAGAGCCAAGTAAATAAGTAAATACACAGGTTTGCTGAAGGACTCATATCTGGACTGTGTAAGGAACTTCTACAAGTCAATAAGATTAGGGGCTTACAAGCTCATTTTTAAAAACTGGCGAAAGATTTGAACAGGCCCTTTCTGAAAGAGGCCATCCGGGTGGCCGATAAGCACATTAACAGTGCTGGCTGCCATCAGTTATTAGGGCAACGCAAATCAAAGCCCAAGCGAGAGACCTCCACACTCGCTCCAGAGCAGCTAAAACCGAAGTCATGACAGTAAATACCAAGTCTCGGTGGGGATGCGGAGACTCCAGAACTGTCTGTCCCACACTGCGGGAGTGTAAGTTGATGCAGCCATTTTGGAAAACTGGCAGTAACTACGGAAGAAAAATATATGCGAATTCTGTGCCCAGCAATCTCAATCCTAGATATACACCCGAGGGTGCTCCAGAAGACACGGCAGCTTGATTCATAACAGCCCCAAGGTGGAGATCACCCAAATGTCTATCAACAAGAGAATGCATATGCCACACACTCATACAGGAATGTGAAAAGAAGACCAAAAGCAGCCCGAACCCCCAAAGAACGCCATGACTCCACGTATATGAAGTTCGAACAGGAGCAACTTGATCTAGGGAGCTAGAGGTCAGAACAGGTGGCGTCCGTGGAGAAGAACCCCAGAGGGAGCCGGCTGGTTGCTGAGCAGGTCCAGCCTCCATCTGGGTCATGGTTACATCCTCACGTGACATGTGTCCAAGTGTCAGAGGCCATGATGAAGTAACACTCAGGTCTGTGCACTTCATTATAAGTTACACTTGAACTTATTTTTGTTGTTGAATTGCTAAGTCGTCTGACTCTTTTGCAGCCCCATGGACTATAGCCCATCAGGCTCCCCTGTCCATGGGATTTTTCAGGCAAGAATACTGTTGTGGGCTGCCATTTCCTTCTCCAGGTGATCTTCCCATCCCAGGGATCAAACCCATTGAATCTTCTGCATTGGCAGGTGGATTCTTTACTGCTGAGCCGCCTGGGAAGCCCACACTTGATTTACAAAAGAAAAATATAGATCAGGGAATGGAAGCAGAGTAGGAAAAGGTCAAGGGAGGGATGGAAAAGAAAAGAAAAAAAGACAGAAGGAGATAAGATGCGCCCAGCAGCTGTCCTCAAAGGCTTTTTGGAGCCTTCATATTGTTGCTTTTGAGGAAAGCGCTGCACAAACCCAGATCTGTGTTCTGTTTTCACATCTGGAGACGTGCGTGGAGGTGATATCCCTCACCCTCTGCCTCAGAGACCTGCCTGTAATTCTCTTGAGGGCCTGGCTGGGCCATCAAGCCACAGGGTCCCAGTCCTGGTGGGAGAAGCAAAATTAAAGCAAGCTGAGAGACTGAGCACCGAAGAATTGATGCTTTTGAGCTGTGGTGTTGGAGAAGACTCTTGAGAGTCCCTTGGACTGCAAGAGATCTAACCAGTCCATTCTAAAGGAGATCAGTCCTGGGTGTTCTTTGGAAGGACTGATACTGAAGCTCCAATATTTTGGCCATCTGATGCGAAGAACTGACTCACTGGAAAAGATTCTGACGCTGGGAAAGATTGAAGGTGGGAGAAGGGGATGTCAGAGGATGAGATGGTTGGATGGTGTCACCAACTCAATGGACATGAGTTTGAGTGAGCTCCGGGAGTTGGTGATGGACAGGGAAGCGTAGCGTGCTGCAGTTCATGGGGTCGCAGTGTCGGACACGACTGAGCGACTGAATTGACTGAACTGAGACTGGGGGTGGGGGGCAGTCCGTGCCTGAGCTGAGTCTGGTGCCAACACTTTTGTGACCCCATAGACTACATATAGCCCACTAGGCTTCTCCGTCCATGGGATTTTCCAGGCATGAATACTGGAGTGGGTTGCCATTTCCTTCTCCAGGGGATCTTTCCAACCCAGGGATCAAACCCACATCTCCTGCCTCGGCAGATGGGTTCTTCACCGCTGAGCCACCTGGGAAGCCAGTCAGCTGCTGACTGAGACACAGTTGCTTTGCCTTTATGATCCTCCGGGGAGGCAATAACATGTGGCATGTCTGGGTCCTCAGTAATTCATCCAGCGGGCCTCGTGGTTGACAGGGGGACCTCTGTTTCTGGACATTGCAGCCTGAGGAGAAGGAGATAGCTGGGAGGGCTTAGGGCAGAACAAGGATGAGTTTTCTTGGCTGACCAGATAGCTGTGCATGTGCGTGCAGCTGCCTTGAGATGCTGTAGGGGAATTGGACATGAACAGTCAGTCCATGTAGCAGCACTCTTGAGTTAACCCACTTGGCACACACTCACTGAACCCCGTGCCTGTCACACGTGTGCTGAGAGCTGTGGACACAGAAAATCCCGAGCGCCCGCCCTCAGCGGGCTCTCGGCCCGGAGCAGCGCAGTCCAGTAGAAGTATGATGTGAGCTCGTGTTAAAGTCACACCTTCTCGTGGCCATACAAAAAGAGAGAAAAGAAACAGGTGAAGTCAACTTTCATAACACCTTCTAACTCAGTGTGTCCAAGGTGTTGTAACTTCAGCATGCAATCAACATAAAAAAAAAGTCGAGGTATTTGCATTACTTTTTCATACTAAGTCTTTAGGATCCAGTGAGACAGCATGTCTCAGGCTGGACGAGCCCCAGGCCAAGCCCTCAGTAGCCATGTATGGTTACCGTGTCACGCCTCAGTCCTAAAACCTCGGCCCGAAGTGGCCCGGGTCACCTCTCTGCATGTAGTTGCGTGGCCACACCTGGCAGAGGGGGGCCTGGACATGTCGTCTGCCTGGGCAGCCACGAGCCGAGGAGGAGGGAGAACGATTACGGGGACGAGTCTCCAGTATGAGGGAGGTGAAGCCTCTCTTGAGGTGGTGATGTGGCTAGGCAGTGGGCATGGTCCTGGTTGGGTGCCCGACAGGGATATCCGCTGCTCCCAAGAGAGCTGGGTTTCCACCCACAGCAGCGCCTGGGGCCTTGTGGTGAGAATTCACTGGGGTTCTTTGTCTCTGCAGCCAGAGCACTGCTTCGATTTTGTCAGCAGGGAGCTGTTTGTGCAATACATCAAAAATCTGCAGGCCCGCGTCCTGCTCGTCAAGTAAGTTGGAACCAAGCACCCCAGACAGACCCGAGTTTCAGGAATGCCCAGGTCTCCTGGTATGAGACCACTCTGCCTTCTTTCCTGGGCAGTACCCCCCACTGATCACTGGTGCATGGAAGGCAGGTGAGGGGAGGGGGATGGGGAGAGGTGCTGGGGGTGGGCAGGGATGGCACCACCTTTCCACAGGTGTCTGTGTCCGGGGGGTGGGGCACACTCAGGTGTAGAGGGACCTGCAGACAGTACCGCCTGGCCCCGTCCTCCCAAACCCTCCAGCCACACCGGGCCCCGCGAATCCCCAGGCCGGCCCTGTGCCTCCATCTGCTGTCCCCCGTCCGTCATCCTCAGCCAGAGGCCATCTGCCACCTCCAGGCCCCACAGCCCGTTGAACATCCTTCGGGGGGGGCTCAGGTGCCACCCCTGCTCCACTGCATTCATCCTGGACCTGGGACCTGGCAGGAACTGTGACTTCCGGGGACACGTCTGCTGAGCAGGGGTTCAGAAGGCAGGGACTCATGGGAGGCAAATCCCAACCCTAGGGAGGGATGCTGCACACCCTCTGGGACATCTAGACTTTACAAGTGAGATAACGAGTGCTGCTGAGGGCGTGGAGGGGCTAGAAACTAGAACCCTGCCAGGCTGCTGTGGGACTGTAAAACGGTGAAGCCACTTTGGGAAGGTCTGGCAGTTTTTCAAGCCCTGAAATCACCATGTGACCCAGCAGTTCCACTCCTCAGTGTAATCCCAGCATCTGTCCACACCACAGTGAGTGCTGGTGGCAGAACAGAATGAACTGAGCGTGGGAGGCAACTCCAATGCCCGTCAGCTCACCAACATGCAAATAGGCTCCACCCACACGATGAGATGGAAAGACGCACCTACACTACAACAGGCAGGAACCTTGGAAACATGAGACTCGTTGAAAGCAGCCAGTCAGGAAAGCCCGCATACTGTGTGATCCCATTCACTTGCAAGTCCACATCCATCACGTGCTCAGTTGCATCCAACTCTGCGACCCCGTGGACTGTAGCCCTCCAGGCTCCTCTGTCCCGTGGGATTTCCCAGGCGAGAATACTGGAGTGGGCTGCCACTTCCTCCTCCAGGGGATCTTCCCCGACCCAGGAACTGGACCTCCTGCATTGCAGGATCCCCTGTGGCTCAGCTGAGGTGACAAATAGGATCTAAAATTGATTGTAGTGATGGTTGCTCGCCTCCGAATGTACCAGAATCCGTGAAGCTGTACATTTTAAGTGGGTGGAGTTAACAAAGCTGTTAGAAAAAGCACACACTCAGAAGCCTGTTCCGATCCTGGCTACACCATTCAGTGGCTGTAACCCTGGGAAGATCCCGAGATGAACCTTGTGCAGGCCTCGCTGAGCCGCAAGGGCCAGTGGGGACTGACTCGGCCCTGAACTAAACCTGGGCTTGAAGGGCCCGGCGGTGGCAAGGTTAGAGGGATGCTCAGGCTTGGGCCAGTCTCAGAGCCTAGAGCCTAGGGCAGAGGCAGGGCATGCAGGGAGGGGTCCCAGGTGAACCTTCCTTCTCATCTTCCAGAGCAACCGAAGGATATTATGCCGTGAGAAGAGAGAACGACGCCGACAGGGAGACCACAATGTTCGTGATCAGCTCACTTAAGTCTGTCCTGAAAGAGGTAGGTGCCCAGGGCTCAAGGTAGCTGGGGTCAGCAGGGGCTGGCAGGCTGCCCTGGGCTCCACCTGTCCATCTCTTTTCTTGCACTGGGACCCCTGCTCTAGGCCCAGGTCTAACAGGTAACCCCAGGAGCTACCAGGCCTCATGTTCCACTGTGGTCCCTGGAATCACATACATCAGCACAGAAAGCAGACTTTTCATTGGCAGAATCTCCTGGTTTTATTGTCCTCCTGTATTCCCAGGCCATGCCCAACTGAGTGGTTCTACAATTTCCTAGGGTCTCAAATGGTAACAGATGACCATTCCCACCAGTGGGTGCCAGGCTCCAAGTTGGGGGGCTGGGACGTGCACTGTGACTTTGATGTTTGCCTGGGCTCCTGGGAGCACCTGGCATTTTAGGAGCATCATCCAGTACAGAGAGCTGACCCTAGGGCCTGAGCAGACGGCTGGGTACAGAGAGCTGACCCTGGGGCCTGAGCAGACGGCTGGGCGTCATCACAAAGGGGAAGCCCCATGTGGCTAGCCGGGCAATGTTCAGTGTCTTTCTTCCTGCTCTGTGGGCCTTTCTCCCAGGCAAGATGGAAAGGCTGCTTGTTCCTTCTTCAAGTGAATATTATCTGATGACCAGACCCAGGAGCAGCCCCTGGACTGCGGGCCCCTCCCTAGCCGAGCTCTACAAACTCAGCTCAGAACGGCCTAAAACCCGAGGGCTGGGCACTTCCCTCCCAGGAAGGCCTTTCCCACTGGCTCCGAGCCAGGCCCGTCTGCCCCCTCCCTTGATTGACTAGGGCCTGGAGAGCTGTGGACACATGGAGCCGCTGGGAGGCGGCCTTCCGCTGGGTCACCTCATCCCACGTCCCCTTCCCTCCCCAGAGGTTCCAGTACTTGGAAGTCCCAGGCAATCACTATGTCCACATGAACCAACCCCAGCAGGTGGCTGGTGTCATCAGCTCCTTTTTACAGAACAAGGAAGGGACCCCAGCCCCCCTGTAGCCCGGGGCCTGGGGCTACAGCTGCCTGCTTCAGCACGACTCCCAGCTCCCGAGCCCAGGCCAGCGTGCTGGGGACAGGCCCCTGGTCCCGAAGACCAGCACAGCTAGAATCGAGTGCTATGGCAGAGCTGGGGGTGGGGGCATGGAGGGGTGTAAGATTCTGACTTCAACATCTGTAACTTCTGGGGGGTGGGACGGTGTCTGTTTTGTGACTGGGCAGAGGGCATGTGTGAGGCCTGAGATAGGCCCAGCTGGCTTTTGTAGTCCTTTCTTGCCACCCAGCTGCATGAAAAATAAAATATTCTTGTATTCTGCTTGTGAGGCTGTCTCACTGCCCACAGAGGCTTCTCCATCAGGAGGAAGGGGTGAACACAGCAGATGGTCAGCCCTGAGAGGAGAGTCCGGAGCCAGGTGGAGACAGGACCCAGGACAAGGAAGGAGCCAGCTCTGGGCCAGGGTCTTCTGGAGGCCAGGTCCTCGCTCCAGGCCCTAGGATGGCGAAAGCACACGGGAACCAACTCTGTCCTTCACCCCACCCTGTGGGCTCAGGTCTCCGGGGTTTCACACAGCGGCCCCTCAGCCTAGGCACAGCCGTTGAGACAGGTGTTCCAGGACCCCGGGTCCTTGTTGGCCGTACACTGCCACCCGGTCACCACCCTGCGCCTCGGGTCCCGTGGGGGTGGGCGAGGCTCAGTAGGGTCGGAACTTGCGCTGGGCCCGCATCAGCTCGATTCTCTGCTTGTCCTCCTCGAACTTCTTGCGCAGCTGCGCGATATCTGGGGCGACAGGGCAGGAGGGGAAATAGGACCGGAGTGAGACGGCAGGCCGGGCGGGAGCTATGCCCCGTGGCCCCACTCGAGAGGACAGTAGCTCCTCCCCTCAGCCCCCACTCCCCCCGTAGGTGCTCAGCACGGCCTCCCCCATTGCCTCTGTGCTAGGAAACGGTGCAGATGCTGCCAGGAAATGGAACTGGGCTGCAACCCAGTCAGAGGACGCAGGCTGAAGTGGAGATGTCATGCCTGAGGTTTCAGACAGAAACTTTACTAGGTCAATGGGGCTTCCCCGGTGGCCCAAAGATTAAGTATCCGCCTTGCAATGCTGGGGACTCAGATCCCACACGCAGCGGGGCCACTAAGCCCTCATGCCACACTTACCCGAGCCCAGGCACCTCAACTAGAGAGAGACCTGCCCATCACGGTTAAGAGCCTGCTCACTACAATAAGACCCAACAAAGCCAAATAATAATAATAATCATAAAAACACACAACCTCTGTTATTCCCTCCACCTCCAACACACACCCCGAGGTGAAGGAAGGCAGCTTTGGGGATGCTGGGAGACCCCCAGCACCCCTCTCCCAGCCTAACAGGCCAGGGGGCTCCGCCTGGCTGGGGCTGGCAGAGCAGCCATAAGACCACAGCCCGGGCACCCAGGCAGGGGGGTGAAGGACAGGGCCCTGGGGCGCCTTACGCTCCATCTTGGTCTCCCGGTGCTGCCAGGCGTAGAAGTTGAGCAGCTCCTTGCGGGCGCGCTTCCGTCTCTCCCGCTCCAGCACCCGCAGGCTGGCCGCCTCCGTCCTCGGGAGCACCGGTCGGCGGCCCCGGCGGGTCACCTTCACCCAGCCCTCCTCGTCGGGGATGCCTTCCTCCTCCTTGGCCTTGGCCTCCTCCTGCAGAGAACAGGGCCCGTGACAGGCGGGCGCCTTGGACCCCCTGCGGCCCTAGGAGCCCCTTGCTGCCTCCTCTCCACTCTCCCTCCCACGCCTGGCACCCCGCCACCTCAGCTGCTCCCTCTGCGCCCAGCACTGTGTGCCCTCACGCTGCTCCCCTCCAGCCTGGACCGCCTGCCCCGCGAGAGACCATTTCCCACGAGAGGACCGCTTCCAGCTGGATGTTACCAGCTGGGAGGCCCAGCCAGCTGCCACCCGTGCGGAAGCCCCACCTCCGCTATCTTCCGGTCGTACGTCTCCATGAAGGTGTCCACCTCGACCCTCAGGGCCTCGGGGTCCGGCACCGAGTCCGTGTAGTCTCGGATCCACTCTGAGGGGGAAGAGGGCGAGGGAGACAGGGATTCCTAGGCCCGCCCCTCAGGGGCCCCCCAGGACCTGCAGCGGGCGGGATCTCCTCGCCCAGGCCGCTGGGATGCCCACCCTGAGGGCCAGGCGACACGGGCAGATGCGGCCCCCAAAGCTGCCCTCCCAGCGCGGGGCCCGCGGTACTGACTGAGGACGCCGCTCCTCACAGGGTGACTCTCAGTGGAGACCAGCAGGGGGCCCTTCAGGGCCAAGGCGGCCGACACGCCGCCTGGCTTCTGGAACACCACGTAGGCCACCTGGAAGCCCTGGAAGAGGAGAGAGAGGTCAGCAGCCGGAGCCTTCCCCAGGGGGGGGTCTCACCCCAGGGCCCCCCACCTGCCCTCAGCCTGACTGCCGCGGGACCAGGGGAGAAGGGCCGTTCTAACCCAGGGGTGGGGCGCCCACGCTCCTAGCTACGCAACTTCTGCTAAGAGTGACCCGATCCAGAGTCTTCACCAGGGAGCGGTGGACCCTGGGGCCTGTTTCACTTGTGGGAGGGACTCAGGGGAGGACGTGCTCTCCCAGGGCCAGGAGTGGACACACAGATGGGGCGGGGGCCGCCCGCAAAGTCCCCTCAACAGGAGGAGGTGTGGGCTCCCGGACGCAGAGAAGGGAGACCAGGGCCACCGAGCCTAAGGGAGAATCGACTTCCGCGGGGGGAAACCAGCAGTGCGGGTGCTTGGGGGGGGGCCCTCGGGCGGGGAGCAGAGAAGTCTTTGAGCTTCCCCCCTAGGACGATGGAAAGTGCCGGACAGGGAGGCTCCAGGACAGGGAGGCTCCAGAATGTGGCAAATCCGGGCGGAGGCCGCTCAGCCAACAGGCCTCCTAGACCACAGGTCAGGACGGGCCTGACCGCAGGGAACGCCCTAGCTGCCGTGGCCGCCCGCCGCCAGTTCCCCTCACAGGCCTCACTGCCGCGGCCGGTCCTGCAGGCTTACCGGAACTGGTCTGGGGTGAAAGAACTTCGACCGGGGCTTCTTTGGGCTCTCAGCAAGCTCTGGCTTCTCTTGTAACTCCACCGACTGGACGGGCCCGCAGCGGGCGAGGAGGCGGGACAGGCACTCCTGCCGGGACCAAGAGAAGCGCAGGGTGAGCCTCCCGCCACACCAGAGCCCCGGAGTCCAGCCTGCGGGGCGGGCACAGCACCCCTCCTCAACACCGAGGTCACAACCCCAGCCCCCCACGGCCCAAGGGGGCCACCTTTTTTGGCTTTGTGTTCAAAGCCGTGGGTAAAAAGGGACTCCGGAAGGAGGAGATAGAGGGGAGACGGAATTCAGGTATAACTTTTTGGCTTTATGACCTAACCCTGCTGGAAGTATGTGCCCAGGGTATGCTCTGTCTGTTCCAGAAAGGGACTGCTCCCTTTGAAAGGCCACCGGACTGAAAGATCTCTCTTCCCCTGTCAATGTCCCTGAGGGATCTCCAAAGGAGGAGTGGGTTCTCAACTTTTCTTTTTCCCACTATTACAAGAACGCATGCGTGCTAAGTCACTTCAGTCGTGTCTGACTCTGCGACCCCGTGGATGNCTGCTCCCTTTGAAAGGCCACCGGACTGAAAGATCTCTCTTCCCCTGTCAATGTCCCTGAGGGATCTCCAAAGGAGGAGTGGGTTCTCAACTTTTCTTTTTCCCACTATTACAAGAACGCATGCGTGCTAAGTCACTTCAGTCGTGTCTGACTCTGCGACCCCGTGGATGGTGGCCCTCCAGGCTCCTCTGTCCATGGGATTCTCCAGGCAAGAATACTGGAGTGGGTTGCCATGCCCTCCTCCAGGGGATCTTCCCGACCCAGACACTGAACCCAAGTCTCTCAGAATAGGTGGGGATGTTTTTAATTGTATTTTGATTTCATAAATTTTACTACCTGAATCAGCCATTTAGAAATAATTAAATCTCCCCTGTTGGAATCAGGTTGGTGGTTATCGTTGGCAGCGAGAAGGGGCACAGCAGGAAGGGGCGCAGTGGGTTTCTGGGGTGTGGGCGATGCTGTTTTTCAGTCTGGGCGCTGATGACACAGATTTGCTCAATCTGTGAAGTGCAGCGAGTGCTACCCCTGGGCCCAGGTGCTTCTCTGTTTATATACTAGTCTTCAGGAAACATTGAAAACAACATCCTCCCTTCTCACTGTTTCTCTCTTTAACTGCAGAGGAATCTTTTAGAAATTAATATTTCTTTTCTGAAAAAAAAAAAAATTCATCGAAAATCCAGCAATTCCTTTAGTTTCTCTTCTGTAAATTAAAGAAATACTAAATTTAATAGCTTTTGTGAAGAAAAAAAAAAAAGTAACAGACCTATCTGCATGCATGCTAAGTCACTTTATCCATGTTCAACTTTTTGCAACCCTATGGACTGTAGCCCACCAGGCTCCTCTGTCCATGGGATTCTCCAGGCTAGGATACTGGAGTGGGTTGCCAGGCCCTCTTCTAGGGGATCTTCCTGGAGGGATTGAACCTGTGTCTCCTGTATTAGCAGACGGGTTCTTTAACACTAGCGCCACCTGGGAAACCTCTGAATAGTAGACTCAGAGGTAATTTTACTTTCTCCTACTTTTCTTATTTTTTTTTCTTTACTATGGATGCGTATCAATTAAAAAAAAAAGAATGTTTATGTTGTCAGACTTCACACAAGTAGTTAGCATAACCTTCACAATACTCAAGAAAAAATGCGAGAACAAGTGTCTGTCCTGGAGGAGGGCATGACAACCCACTCCAGTATTCTTGCCTGGAGAATTCCATGGACAGGCAGGCTCCTCTGTCCTTGGGGTTGCAAAGAGTAGGACACGACTGAACGACTAACACTTCAGTTTCAAGTGTCTTGTCTTCGGGTGGAATTATGCTTGGCAGACATAGTTATGCAACAACTGCTTTAGGCAACAGAAGACTTCAGCTGTACTATAATACTACCTGCAATGGACTTGTATCAATTTTATAATCGGGGGAAAAAACACGTAACTCAAACAATTCTGGGTAACATATAAAAAAGCTGTGGGCTCCCTAGAGAATTATATTTAAAAAAGGACACCTTTAAAAAGCCAACTTCTTGTTGTAAGAGATGCAGACTTCCAGACACCACCCCTCGGGGCTTCAGTTAGCTGCTTCCCTCTCATCACTGAGGACTGGGGGGTGGGGGGCCCGCAGGAGCCCCTGCCCCAGGCTCAGGTTCCCTCCCAGACAGCTGTTTACCTCTGTGCAGTATGGGGGCACGTTGAGGACAAAAAGAGTCCGCTTCTGAGGCCAGGAAGACTTGGTGCCTTCTCGAACTTTGTGCTCTCTCACATAGAGGTAATGAGAAGACCGCTGCTTTTCAGAGAATTTGATCGGAATGGCTGGAAGGAACATGGGAACGGGGAGGGACGACACGTGAGTCAGGTTCATGCTGTCCCTTTTTAGTCCTGTGTGCCTGTTGGGGCGCCCATCCACCCATCCATCCTTCACTGAGCTCTTCTAGGCAAGGCCCGTGCAAGATGCTTGGGCAGGCTACGCAGCTGAACGAACACCATCTGCCCAGGAGGGGCTCCAGTCGGTAGTAGAGACAATGTAAACGGGATGCGAAAGGAGAGAGGTTCAATCTCTGCTGCTCTGGGGGTAAACCCCAAATCCCCACCATGGTCCCCCGTGTAGCCTCTCTTCACCCCGTCTTCCCCTCTCCACAGCACATGCCTCCTCTCTGTTCCTCCAATCAGCCAGGGCCTCACCCATGCTGCTCTGAAACATCAGCCCTCATCCTTCCACCCATTCTTCAGGTCCTCACTCCCTTAGGAGAGCCTTACATGCCAGGTTAGAGCTACCTGCTTTGTGCCTTAACATCTCTCTCGGTCTCCGAGCCCCTTGCTGTGTGATGATTTGGATAATCGCTGGCATTCCCATAAACTTTAATCCTGTCACAAGAGATGCAAACTTCCAGACACCACCTCTTGGGGCACGGAGAGCATCCAGAGGATCCAGCTGCAAGCCCTGCACTCAGGAAGCTCACGTGGTAAAGTGAGAGTACAGAACAAGCCAGCATGTAACAAGGTGGTATCAAATAGGAAGGAAACACAGAGTGAAGTAAAGCAGGCTAATGGGTGGCAGACACCTTTTGGGACCACCTCTTTGAGGAAGTAACATTAAAGCCTCCACCAGGGGCTTCCCCAGAGGCTCAGTGGTAAAGAATACACCTGCCAATGCAGGAGACACAGGTTGGATCCCGAATCCGGGAAGATCCTACATGCCACAGAGCAACTAAGCCTGTGCACCACAACTACCGACTCTGTGCTCTAGAGCCCGGGAGCAGCAACTGCTGAAGCCTGCATGCCTACCTAGATAGAGCCGGTGTTCCACAAAAGAAACCACTGCAATGAGAAGCGCACTGCAACCAGAGAGCAGCCCCACTCCTGGCAACTAGAGAAAAGCCCCAGCACCAACCAAGACGCGGCACAGCCAAAAATAAATAAAATTCCAAACAGGAAGGAAACACACAGAGTGAAGCAGTGCAGGGTAATGGGTGACAGAGGCCTTTAGACAGGCATCTGTCAGGACCACCTCTTTGGGGAAGTAACATTAAAGCTTTGACCCGAATGACACGAAGCCCTGTAACAGGGCAGAGCTGTCTGAGGANAAATTCCAAACAGGAAGGAAACACACAGAGTGAAGCAGTGCAGGGTAATGGGTGACAGAGGCCTTTAGACAGGCATCTGTCAGGACCACCTCTTTGGGGAAGTAACATTAAAGCTTTGACCCGAATGACACGAAGCCCTGTAACAGGGCAGAGCTGTCTGAGGAACTCAGAGGAAAAAGACACAGTAAGTACAAAAACTCTGTGGGTGAAAAGAGCTTGTTGTCTCGGAGAAACAGAAAGACAGAGCTGTAGGTCAGCTAGAGCCAGGATAGGAGGGATGTGATGTCAGGATTTTGTTCTACGTGCTAAATTTAGTCAATGCAGAGAGTTCGTCGGGGATGGGCGTGTGAGGCAAGATCTGAGTTAAATCTGTCTTTAGAAAGAACATTCTGGCAGCTGAGTGAAAAACAGAAGGCAGGGGAACCAGTGAGGAGGATACATAATAAACAGGCGAGGTGAGCGCTGACGGGGCTGGACCAGAAATTGCAAAGAGGGGCTAATAAGTGGATGGGTGTATCTCAGGGGGAGAATGTAGACAGACACAAGTTCGCCCTGGGAAAGTGTAGACGGAGGTGCGCTCACTCAAGGAAAGCGTTGGCCAAACTAGGCTCGTCCCGAGCCAAGTGAAGCCAGACGCGAACAGGCGCCGCGTGGGCTGAGGGGGCCCGGGGCTTCAGAACATTCTGGGGCTCACGTCCAAGCGTGTGACTGCTCCTCGGTGTCCTGAGCCACTGCCGACCCCCCAGGCTCTTCGTGGAGAGGCATGTCCGCTCCCCAGCCTCGTGCCCCGCAGCCCCTTACCTGAGTAGCCGGGTAGAGTTGGAACCCCCGAATCAGACACCCGCGCCGCACGCTTCCTTCCGCGCGCCACCATCTTGCCGACTGGAAGCTGCGGTGGATGCTGGGAGTTGTAGTTGGTCGCTGGTAGTTTCCGTGTCGACGGCGCCCCTGGGGCCCCGCCTTCTCGGTTCCAGGCCCGCCTCTTGCAACTCCTGCTCCCCGCCTGGCCCCTCCCGCGGTCCTCCCAGGGCCCAACCTTCGGTTCAGTCGCTCTGTCGTGTCCGCCTCTTTGGGACCCCATGGACTGCAGCACGCCAGGCCTCCCTGTCCATCGCCAATTCTTGGAATAAGGAATTACATGAAAGTACATAATTATATTATGTATGTAAAACAATACATGAATATGCAAACATTTATTTTATATGTAAATATTTATTATGTGAATATATAAATATATTAGTTACCACAATATACTATT
>SJYA01003912.1:0-23993 GCA_006410615.1 Neotragus moschatus | reverse complement strand
CGCCTGGCCCCTCCCGCGGTCCTCCCAGGGCCCAACCTTCGGTTCAGTCGCTCTGTCGTGTCCGCCTCTTTGGGACCCCATGGACTGCAGCACGCCAGGCCTCCCTGTCCATCGCCAATTCTTGGAATAAGGAATTACATGAAAGTACATAATTATATTATGTATGTAAAACAAAACATGAATATGCAAACATTTATTTTATATGTAAATATTTATTATGTGAATATATAAATATATTAGTTACCACAATATACTATTTTATCAGTGTTGATATTTCTAAGTGCCGAAACACTCCTTCTCTCTAGATCTCCCTCAGCCCTTTCCCATTTATAAAATATTGTTTTAAATATTTCCTTTACATTCACTGAGAACATCGTTTTATTTTTGCCTACCACTAGGCTACCAGAGAACTCTCAACAGCCGTTATTTCTTCTTTTACTTTTCTCCTTCTGGGACTCACGTCACAGATTTTAGACTTTTTGTTACAGTACCATAGGTCCCCAAAGTCCTTCATTATTTTTAAGTCTATTTTTCCTTATTGTTCAGATTGGGTAGTTTCTATTGTTTCAAGTTCATGGATTCTTCTCCCTTGCTTTTTTGAGGGTGCCGGAGGGGGAGAATGGTACTTGTACTTTTCAACTTTATTTGGCTGCACCGTGCAGCTTTTAGGATCTTAGTTCCCTAACCAAAAATCAAGCCCACAGCTCCAGCAGTGAGCGCAAAGTCCTAACCACGGGACCTCCAGGAAATTTGGTGTATTTTGTTTTTCTCTGCCTTTGAAACCAACTTAAAGCGGTTTTCCATTTCTTTACTTCAATTGTTTGAAGTTCAAATATTCCATTGTTTCATGTTAATTGCTTACTGACACATTTTTAATGGTTGCTTTTAAATCCTTATCAGTAACTAACATCTCTGTCATCATGGAGTTAACACCATTGTCTTTTCTCCTTCAGGGTGAAATTTTCCTGATCTTTAATATGATTGACTATTGACTGAAACATGGGCATTATGAAAGTCCTGTATCTTATTTAAATGTTACAGCACACCTCCTCTAATGGGCATGGAAAGAAACTGCGTCATTACTACTAGGTTATGGGTGGCAGTGAGCTCCATCATCCTAGACCCTCTGCTAATACCCTGGTTGGAGGAGCTGTAGGGGGTGGCCATTTCTCCTCCTGGGGCCTCTACTGACGTCAACTTCAAAGTCTCAGCTCCCAGATTTGGGGGTGCCCCAATACAGCCTAGTGAGTGAGCATGCATATATATCTAGGACTCAACTTGGCATTTACTAGTGAAGGTGAGGCTGCAATTTTTCCTGTGGTGTTTCACTATTTTTTTTCAGTCCTGTTAAGCTATCCCTTTTCAAGTCCTCACTTGGATTTTTGGTTGGTTGTTTGTTGGTCTGCTTATTCAGCACCCAGCTTGGCATATATGAAGCAAAAAGGAAACCCAGGGAACTCAATGCTGGTCATTCATTGCGTCCCCAGCCAGTCTTTTTTCTTTCCACCTTCCAGTCTTATGTTTTATGTAAAATAGACAAGGTTGTATTTAGTGGAAAGGATAGGAATAAAATATTTGCATTCCATCTTCCTATAAACGAATATAAAATGGTTCAGCCACTGTGGAAATCAAAATGGTTGCGTCTTCAAAAAATTAAAAATAGAACTGCCACACGATCCAGCAATTCCTCTTCTGGGTATATACCCAAAGAGCTGAAAAGAGTCTTGAAGAGATATTTGTACATTCATGTTCATAGCATTATTCACAATCACTAAAACATGGAAGCAACCCAAGTGTCCAACAGATGGATAAGCAAAATATGGTATATACACACAGTGGAGTATTATTTAGCCTTAAAAAGAAATGACACATGCTACAACATGGATGAACCTTGAGGACACTATGGTAAGTGAAAGTCAATTCAGTTCAGTTGCTCAATCGTGTCCGACTCTTTGCAGCCCCATGAATTGCACCACACTAGGCTTCCCTGTCCATCACCNGTGTCCAACAGATGGATAAGCAAAATATGGTATATACACACAGTGGAGTATTGTTTAGCCTTAAAAAGAAATGACACATGCTACAACATGGATGAACCTTGAGGACACTATGGTAAGTGAAAGTCAATTCAGTTCAGTTGCTCAATCGTGTCCGACTCTTTGCAGCCCCATGAATTGCACCACGCTAGGCTTCCCTGTCCATCACCAGCTCCCAGAGCTTGCTCAAACTCACGTCCATTGAGTTTGGACGTGATGCCATCCAACCATCTTATCCTGTCATCCCCTTCTCCTGCCTCCAATCTTTCCCAGCATCAGGGTCTTTTCAAGTCAGTTCTTGCCATCAGGTGGCCAAAGTATTGGAGTTTCAGCTCCAGCATTAGTCCTTCCAATGAATATTCAGAACTGATTTCCTTTAGGATGGACTGGTTGGATCTGCTTGCAGTCCAAGGGACTCTCAAGAGTCTTCTCCAACACCACAGTTCAAAAGCATCAATTCTTTGGTGCTCAGCTTTCTTTAGAGTCCAAGTCTCACGTCTATACATGACTACTTGGAAAACCATAGCTTTGACTAGATGGAACTTCGTTGGCAAAGTAATGTCTCTGCTTTTTAATAAGCCGTCTGGCTTTGTCATGGCTTTTCTTCCAAGGAGCAAGTGTCTTTTAAATTTCATAGTTGCAGTCACCATCTGCAGTGTCTTTGGAGCCCAAGAAAATAGTCACAGAAAGACAAATACTGTATGAGTCCACCTACTTGAGTAATTAAAATCATGAAGACAAGAAGCAGACTAGTAGTTGCCAGAGGCTTGGGGAAGGGTGGAAGAATGAGCTGGTGTTTAATGGAAACAGTTTCAGCTCCATAAGATGAAAAAGCTCTGGAGATGGATGGTAGTGATGGTTGTACAACTCTTGTGAATGTATTTAATACCACTGAGTACACTTAAAAGACAGTTAACATGATAAACTTTATGTATATTTTATCACAAAATCAAAAAACCTACCAACCAATTTTTTTCTAGTATAGTTGATCTAAGAGGTAAATTTTACCCGTAAGTGTAACTTCAAGGCAGCGACCCCCCGGTTCCCTATGAATAGACCTATGTTTGAGTTGACCATGCTTATACTCATGAGGGATTTTAGGCCCAGGAGGTACTGAGTTTCTGTGCTAGGTCCTTCCCAGACATTCTTGCTCATATTCTCTCAATTGTGGAGAAGTTCAGAGAGTCCTGTGAGGAACTGCCTGAAGGTCACAGCTGGTGAGCAGCACGATCTCTTCATTCTGGTGCCAAATTCCAAGAGGCCCCTTAACATAATCTTTTAAGAAATGACAGCTCAAAAGTAGGAATAACAAACATTTATTCAGAAATGGGTAAGTAACACATAGTCTCCTCCATCCCTTAATGCCTTTTCCTCTCCTTTTGGAAAAAAAAAGAGACAGACGGGGAATGTAGGGGAGTGGGAGGTGGAGAGGGACACAAGGACTGGCCTATCACCTTCTCTTCTGTTTCCCACGATGACACCTGTAGAACAGGGGGGAAAATAGACTCTACCCTGCAATGGACCACACAGCCACCCGGAGGACAAGGTCCAGAGGGCCTGTGGGAGGATAAAGGCATACAGGCAGGGTAGTTACCTTCCCTACTGAAAGCAGAGTCCAAGCAGTGATCTGACTGTCTCCAGACCTGAGAAGCCAGCTCCTAGTGTCTTATGGACACTCTCTGGGGTCAAGAAGGGGAGAGTGTAGGAGGAATGTCTTCTAGCTGATGAAGAGAACTCAGTCTGCACCCATTCAAAGAGGGAGAAGAGAACAAAAGCAGCCTTCTTCAAAGTACTGGAAAGTGGACCACCATCAGGCACATTCCCTGGACTTCCCAGGCCTGGGCAACCTCAGAGCTGGAGAACTGAGTTCAAACCTGGGTCCTTGCTGCTTGATCTAACTCTGTGGAAATGTGTTTCCAGGTTTTTCTTTGCTGGAATGGCCCCAAGTAGGTCATGAAAGACTCTGTCTCAGGTTCCCCCCCTACACTTGCTAGGCTTGTGCCTTTCACACTATCTACTTACAGAATCTTGCTCCCCAAGACTCACCAGCTCTGCTAGGCTGGATTCCCTCTACAGTCCCAACAAACCAGCAAGAAACTGAGGATGAACGTCCCTGGAGTAATGCTGTCCTGGTGTATTCAAGGCTTCCCCCTTGGTTCTAGAGTTATGCCCCCAATGCCTGGAACCAGACTGAGGGGACAACCTGTCCACCTGCCTGGAAAGGCTGCTCTGCTCTCTCAACTCCCTCCCCACCGTCCCCTGCTCCCCTCCCACCTCTGTCAAGGCAGGAAATTGTCCCTTTGGTCAGGATGGATGGGTCACTCACAGTAGTGGAGACAGTGCCCCTTGGTGGCTACTGGGTATCTGCCACCTCTCAGCATCCCCGACTATTGCGTGAGCCTGAGGCCAGGAAGAAAACATCTTGAAGCAAGCCAACATCCTTATTCAAAACACCCCAAGGTCCTCAGTGTCACAGAACAGGAGGCAGACCCTTTGAAAACCCAACTAGCAGAGAGCTGGCATTTGCACCAAAATCAAGTGTGACGAGTGCTAGGCTGGGTGAGAAATGAGGGGCTGACAAGGCAGCCCTGCCCAGCAGTGACACTCAGAAAGCCAAGAGAGTTGGGCTGGGCCACTCGGCACAACTCAGGGGAAGGAGAAATGTAAGCTCGAGAATTTACTCTGGGTTGACTAAGACAGTAGGGTCCCCCAAACCAAGAGCTAGGGTACACTCTTCCTGGCAGAGCAGTAGCCTCACCCTGCCCTTGCCACACAGCTCTCTCCAGAAAGCACTGGTCTGGAGCCAACTGCAGGGAGAGGACAAGGAGCCCGCTACCTGATCCCCACCCAGGCCATCTCCACTGACCAGGAGAGTGAGTGGCAAAGCTTTTGAGCTGATGTGGTTCCTATTAGGATGGCAGGGGCTTCCATTCCCTACTTTGTTTGAAAAGTTTTAAAAAGAGAAAGGGGAGTCAAACCCTCACCCTGAAGAAAGCAGTATCCTTCAAATAGCCCCTGCCCTGCATTCTATGGGGCCACAAGAAGGCCACTCAGAATTTAGGGCACCATTTCCAGATTTTAAAAAATCTATTTGGGGCTGAGTTTAGGGGGAAACACTCTGAACAACACAAGTCTACCTTGGTGATGAGGTGGAGAGAGAAGAAACGCACTACAGGAAATGTAAGCATACAGAAGAGCACAGGCAGAACACAACACGGAAAGGCGGCTGCCGCCCAGTGAGGAGGCTTCTACCCCCGGTGGCCCTTCCTGCACTCGGGGGTCCCCAGCCAACGGCCCCTTGGTCACAACTTTTGTTTAGGGAAACAGAGCCACCCTCCTCTGCCTCTGCTTCTGGCTGTCTTGCTCCCCTGCTCAAAGTTTGATTTTGAATTCTGTGGGCTGTGTGGTCACAGAGGCCCCCGATGACTTGAAAAGCGCCTTCAGGATGGTGTCAGGATCCACTTCGGCTGGAGGGTTGGATGAGGCAGCAGAATTCACTCTGCGAGGCAGCTCACTCTCCCTTTTCACTGAGGGGCTATCACTCAGCCGTCTGTAGAGAGCAGAGAAGAGTCAAAATCCTCATCAAGTCCCCCTTCAGTGGAGAAGGGTCCCACCATTAGCTGGAGATCTGTTGTAAGCTAGGCACCAAACATCATGCTTTCCATACCCTTGTATCCTATTTCTTATAGCAAACCTACCATTCTTTAAATGTGCTAAGAAAGTCGAGATGCAGCCTGCTAAGATCTGGGGTTTTAAGTTTAAGCTTCAAGGGATAGTCAAACACACATCAGCATATCACACATTCTGAGAAGTTCAGCAGATTTAATTGGATCTAGCCCAGTGGTTCCCAAATCCACTAGGTCATAAAACCCTGGAACACAGTTTAAGAAACTCATCTAAACCACACAATTCAATATCCAGGGTTCAAACTGCAGTCTTTCTAAATTTCAAAGTCTATTACAGGCCTGCCCCTCACTATACCCANAGAAGTTCAGCAGATTTAATTGGATCTAGCCCAGTGGTTCCCAAATCCACTAGGTCATAAAACCCTGGAACACAGTTTAAGAAACTCATCTAAACCACACAATTCAATATCCAGGGTTCAAACTGCAGTCTTTCTAAATTTCAAAGTCTATTACCGGCCTGCCCCTCACTATACCCATGTTGACAAGCCTAATATTCTCCCTGGGTCTCTGTATCTGCCTCAAAAGGACCTTCTTTTACATATCAATCTAGACATTTTCTGCATCTCAGGCTTCAAAAAGTCCTCAGTCCTGGGCCAGGCACGTACACTGGGTGTGTAACAAAACAAGGGGGAGCAGCCAGCACAGTCCCCGTCAGAGTCAGCCATGAAGAGGTGGCTTTTCTACTCATCTGGCGATGCACACCCGATCATGCGCACAGGGACACAGCCAGCCTGCTCTCCACTGTCTAAATTACAAGGCAGGGAATGCGGTTAAGTCAGCCCCTGTGAGGTCAACCTCCTGTAGAAATGATATAACAACCCACTCTGTACAAATTTAAGCCTCCTAGTCGGCTGACTGCTCTCAGAGCAGAAGAAATGGAATGGAGCTGTGATGCAAGCATTTCACTCCTCAGAGCAGGGAGATGATCATGCCCAGTAAGCAAGCAGAAAAGCCCCACATGGTCCCCAGCACCTGTGCCTTTGGAACTTACAGCAGGATGGGCTGGTCTGAGGTGATAACATTCCCATTCATGTGGAGGTTGCACTTCATTGGCTGCCCTGAAAAACCAAAAAAGAAAAAGCTCTGCCATGAGCCCTTAGCTCCTCACATGGAAGGACAGGGACTGCTGCTTTTGTCACCAGGAGTCAAAGCACCTACCGCTAGCAGCTCTGGCTTCACAGCTAGGGCTGGGGCTGTCAGGTTTCAGCAAAGCCCAGAGACTATGAGGGTTATGAGGTTCATAAAACTTTGGTAATGACAGTGTCAAAAAGCAAACTGGCAACAGACCCTGCTTTGTGCAGGAGGAGATCAGAATCAAAGTAAGGGAGAAAGTACACACAGCATGAAGCAACCCAAACTGGTTGTGAAGCAAGTAGAAAGGGGAAATGTTTATGGTACAAAATTAAGTGAAAAAAATTCGAAAGTGTATGTTCAGATTTCTATTTTGTCCATGAAAGATTAACCTTATAAGTACCAGACTCCCACTTTGTATTTTATGTAGTAAGTATAACAATAATAGCACAAAAAAGGGGAAAGTGGGACTAGAGCCTTATTGGAGTAACATTTCTAAATTTCACTGTGGCTACATTAATATTAATCTGAAATAGACTCTGATAACCTACAATATATACTATAAATCCTTGAGCAACTGTTAAGAAAAGAAAGTGACTCAAAAAATACAGTGGAAAAAATCATTAAAGAAACTAAAATGCTACACTAAAAAATACTTAACATAATGCACAAAAGGCCACATAAAATGTAAATGGATTAAATAATACAATCAAAAGGCAAAGACTGCAATAACCAACAAGGATCTACTGCATAGCATAGCACAGGGAACTATTCTCAGTATTTTGTAATGACCTTTAAGGGTTAAGAATCTGAAAAAGAAGATATATATAACTGAATCACTGTGCTGTACACCTGAAACTAACACAACATTGTAAATCAACCACATTTCAATTAAAAACAAAACATCACTGCTTATTCTTAGTACACAGGAGGCCCTGGAGAGTTTTAAGCACCAGGTAGATATCCACCTACTCATCCCAGAGGAGGGCTTCACCCGAAGGCCTGCTGTGAGCAGCGAGGAGCATCGAGGTGAGGAGGCTGCTTTCTCTGACTTACCATCCAGACACCGGTTGTTATACTTCTTATATGCGGTGATGGCATCATCCTTCTTTACAAACACCACCTCTGCTACCCCAGGATGGACCAGTCGAGCTCGTTTCAGGGCTCCACAAACACAAAAAAGCTCCTATGAAGACCAAGAGGGCTTGGGTTGGGGAAGAATTTCAGGCGGTTGTTCTCTCTGCCTGCAATTCACACATTGCAGACAGGGCTCTGGGTTGACAGGTGGCTTCACTCTGACTGAACATGCCATGCATTTCAGGAAGGCTCTATGTCAGGCAGTATTCCTGGGACATCCAGAGGCCTCAACCTGGGGCCAGATGAGGGAACGAGTTGTGCTGGGCTCATAAGCCTTGTGATCCGTATGACTCAAGTCCCCTAAAGTCCTCCTGCCTCAGTGCCCAGTTCCTCACCAAGGGTAATAATTACGGAATATGGTATTTCTGTCAAGAGTGCTGTGTCAAGAAAATGGATAGACAAAGAGTGGTTAATATATCACCCAGGAATCAGTTAGAAACACAAATTCTGCAGTTCTATCCAGGGTGACCAATCATCCTGGTTGGCAAGATTGAGGGGTTTCAACTGAAACTATTTTCAAAGCAGGGCTTTGTACACATGTCGTCATCATCCTTTACTCCAATCCCTCACTTCTCAGATGAAGAGACTGAAGTCAAGAGAGGGAACACAGTATGGATATAAACTGCAAAGGCTAACTAACAACCATTCCATTTCTTCACCTGCAATTGCCTTCACAAAGTTGTAATGAGGACAAAGGGAAGATCTGTGAAAAGGTCGTTGAAATGATTTCCAACGATAACAGGGAAAATGGTACATATCAAAACCAAGACACAAAACTGAATACTAAGTGTGACTCTAATTTTATTATTATTATTGTTTTTAAAGATCTACTTTAGCCTGTGCAGTATGTGGGATCTTAGTTCTCCAAGCAGGGACTGAACCCAAGCCCCAGCAATGAAAATGCCAAGTTCTAACCACTGGGCGCCCGGGAATTCTTCTGGCTCTGGTTTACAGGCTATGAGGAAAAGGGGTTTAACATATCTGGTCTGCCTGCTCTCCTTTGGAAGGGCTGCTTCCAAGGTTGACCCTTAGCTCGTGTTTGGGATCTTGGATTCTGGGAGGGCGCTCATCACGAGTGGCAACTTGCAACTAAACTGTGCCAACAATGTGGTTCATGCCAAACACTTGATTTCCTTCTGTGTCTGGAATTTTGGTATGTGGCAGGCAGACGGTGCATATGTGATTAGTCCCTGAGCTATGTGATTAGACTGAGTCTCTAATGAGCTTCCCTGGCCTTTACCACTGACTGCTGAGGGAGGAAGTGCATCCTGTGTGACTCCCCTGGGAGAGGACTCCAGCAGTTTGAGTGCTTTCCTCTAGCTTTTCCTCCACAAGTTGTCTCCCTCTGCTGATTTTGCTTTGCATCCTGTAATGCATCTCAGCCCAGAAACAACTCTATGCTAAGTCCTGTGAGTCCTCTTAGACAATCAGCTAACCTGAGGGTGGTCTTGGGGACCCTTGGAACAGAAGTGGCTTGAGATCTGAAATTCTGGCAGGCCACAGTACTCACAACAATGTCCTCCTCGGTGACTCGAGGGTGCAGATTATTCACGGTCATCTTGGTGCCTTCCAAAGGACTGAGGACAGGCTGCCACAGATAGAAGAACGTTACCAGAAGTTACCAGAGAACACAACGTTACCAGACAACATCTGTGCGCGAACGGCAGAACTCACTTCAGCCAACGGCCAGGTAGGCCCAGAGGAAACCTCCATGGAGAGTTTCCTATCACAGCTGGGCCCCTCTAATCATGTCCCAATCACCTTATGCTAATTAATGAAACTTCCTATGTTTCCCAAATATTCCAGGCCCTTTCAGGCCTGAACCTCTGCACAGAATGCCACTCATGTTTCAAGACCCATCCGGCTCAAATGGCACTTTCTCCTTAGAGCCTTCCTGTGCCCCTGTGGAATGAGGGGCTCTTTCATCCGTGCTTCTGGCAGCCCTGTGCTGTGGCAGACACAGTGCTCTGTCTCCCTACTCGCTTGCCTGTGGGCTCTCTGAGGGCGGGGTCTACTGGATCTTGGTTTGCTCATCTATAAAACAGGGGGGGCAACACCCACCTCCCAGAGGCACTATGAGGACCCAATGAGATGCTCACTGCCCACCCAGCTCAGGCTAACTCCTGACTAGTGTGAACACTTCTCCTTCGCCTTCACCTCACCTCTGCAGGCGGCAGCTCTTTGGGGGGCTCCTCCTTGTTCACTAATGTCCGGGACATGTTGGTCAAGGCTTTTGTCCGAACAGAGGAGGAGAGAGCAGGAGCAGTGTATGCATCATTCTGAACCACTTTGGTGAGAGGAAGGGCCTTGGACATGGACAGCTTGGAACTGCTCACCCCGGCCTAAACAAAGAGGCAGACAAGAATCTGAGAAGCCAGGGACCCAGATACCCTAGGGGACTGACAACCCCCAATCTCAAGGCCTCCTACCTCCCCAGTTCCATTACTGATCTAAAGCCAGAAAGGTACCAGCTGTCAGAGAAGGAACAGGAGGACACAGGTGCTCACAGAAGCCACATTCCAGAGTAGGGAGCCCTTGGCAAGAAACGTCCAGGCAGTTCCCCAACAGGAGCCACAGCTCAGCCACACCATCTAGACTTATAAAAACCTACAATCTGGAGTTAGTCAGAGTCCAAACGCTTGGAGTCAGGTTCATTCCCAGAAATGCTTCTATCACCATGGCCTGGCTGGGACTAGGAAGTTACTCTTAAGAAGGCCCAGATCCCCGTTGTTTGGTCCCTGTTCTGGTCATATAGAGGAACTGCAAGTAGCTCACCTTTGCAGCTCCCAGATGGTCAGGTGCATGCTAGCAGAGGCAGCACGTGCAAACAAGCAGACACCGTTCCCTCCCTCCCCTGCTACCCTTAACTGGGGAAGTGATCCCTTAGAAATATAAACCAGCGAACTACTTGGTTTTATTGTGTCTGGAGAAAAAAAAATGCATGAGGCAGAAGTGGTTAGTGGTCTTGCTCACTGAGGACAGTGTCTACCAGGCATCGATTCATGGAGAAAGGAGGAATGCAGCAGCCAGAGAGACAGATAATGGAACACAGTTAATTCACCAGCTTCACCCAACCCAGGTGACTCAGTGTGGATCCCACACTTCTCAAGCTGTTTCCTGAGTTTCAAGAGCCAGCAGAGTACAGTGGTTAAAACATGGCCTGGGAGCCAGACTGCTGAGGCTTAAATCCTAGATCCACTACTTACAAGCTGAGTACATTTATTTAACCTCTCTGTGTCTAACTCCTAGTCCATACAGTAGGGGTAGCAACAGTACCCATCTCACAGGGTGGGGAGAAAGGGATCTCTTAAATAAGTTAATATAAACAGATTTTTCCAATTAGGGTTAGCCACTAACTGAGTTAGCTGACAGCCCCCCTGGTAACAGACACAAACACTCTAATGACTGGAAAGGCTCAGCCCCTTTCTAACAAACTGGCATCATTCAGCTTCACATTTCAAAGTTAAGAGCTTCAAGGGTAACTAGGAAATTGGTCCACATATTCAGTGCAGTGACTACAACTGAGTCTCTGGGTGTCTGAAGACCAAATAAAGGCGTGGGTACCCACTCGCCTCCTGTGTGTGATTTGGTTGCATGCACTGAGCTGAGCAGTGCAAGAGCACCCTGATGTTCCCAGATATACTGCTTTCTTTCCTTCTCTGCATGGCAGAACATCCAGCAGACTTTCCCTCCACAGAGGTGGCCCCTGGTGGAGCTTTCAGGAAAGGTTCAGTTTATTCTTGCTAACACATCAACCAATGGAATCCAGATTCAAGAATGGGGCCAGAGTTGATGACCATGGAAGGAAGGAAACTGGCAGAATGTCCCTCCCTAAAGGAAAATAAAACGTGATTCTGTCCTGTGGGATCACTTACATTTCCACTGAAGTCTCCAAACACAGCAATTGGGAACTAGAGCCTGCACTTCACTGTCTGTCGGATCTTAAACAGGTCCGCAGACATGCTAAGCCTCAGTATTTATAAAAACCAGGAGTTGGATTAGTTTCGGTTCTGATCATCTTAGGACCCAAATAAGGAAATATTTCTGAATTGAAAGATCCTACTCTCCACCATATCTCCCATGCACCTGATCAGAGACACAGAGAGTGTAAGAAGAATGTAAGATGACATACCATGTGGTGGAGAAAGCTGCCTGAGGCTGCAAATTTCATCTGTTTAGTAGGAATGGGAGCTATAACATCATCGTCATCATCCAGGTCGTATAAATTCTGAAAGTAAAGAAATACATGCTAAAGTAGTGTGCAGGCTCTCAGCAGACATCTGAAGTAAGGACAGCAGGGAGATGAGAGCTGAAGTAATTAAGCGAGGTGCAGGGAGAAGTGCGTACACCTGAAGTGAAGTGGAGTGCCTGGGCAAGCTGGCCTGGGTGACTGGGGCTCAGTTCTGGCAGGCTCCCTGCCCGTAAGAGCCGAATGAAAATGGTGTGAAATTTCAGGTACATCAGAAGTACCTTTCTACAAGTGGGCAATATCTGTTACGGATCCCTAAAATGCCTATTTATATCTTTTGGCTTAGAAAGTCTGTGCCGGGTGATCTGGTCTATAGAAATAAACTCAAACTGTAGAAAGAGCTTTATCCTCCAAGATTTTCATAGAAGGATGTCTAACAGTGAAAATTATAGGAAAATGGTTGATATTAACTAAATGTCTACTCAATGGATCTAGCAGTTATTAAAATGTTTACAGTAAATGTGAACCACAGAAAACTGCTTGAGTTATAAAGTGAAAACAGAACAATATGAAACTGGATAATAACATAATCACAACTATAGCTATCCATTAAATAAATAATAATCTCTCTCACATATACACACACACAAACAAGAAAAACACAGGAAGAATTCAGGGCAGAATTTCAACAGGGGCTCACTATTGAGAGCCCCAGCATAAGAACTATCCCCATCCCCCCCAATCTTTCTGTTTTGCTAATTTTCTATAGTAAGCACACACTACTTTTATTTTAAAAAAATAAAAAGATTTTCAACTTGCCTCTCTGCTTCTATGCATTTAAGAAATTTCTTCTTAAAACTCATAAATTGCAGTAAGTGTCAACCTCCAACTCTTCAAATCGGAACCCTGGGCCAGGCCTCAGTTAATCCACTTGGAAGATCACATCAAAACACACTTGTGTGCAGTCTCTCTCTCTCTCTCTCTCTCTCTCTCTCACACACACACACACACACACACACACACACACACACACTCCACCTGTTTGGCCTGGTGGTTATTGACGACATTGATCCTCATTCCAGCAGGATGAGCATGAATTGGTGCCATGGCCTTCTGCTGTGGAACCTAGAAACACCCAGTGGTCATAATTCATCCCACTTGGCCTATATGCGTTCTCTACAAGTAGGGGATAAATGAACTTTAATATGGCGGGCATTCAGTTTTGGTCTGTGGTAAAAGATCCTACAGAGTGCCTCATTTGCAAAGCAAGAAAGCGACAGGAAGACTCATCATCCCAGAGATCATGTAAGAGTGCACCTGCAGGGCTCAATGAGTCTGGCTTAATAAATGTTCACCACTTCAGTAGTTCCTATTACCAAAGTTTCTGTGAAGATTAAATGATACTGTTTCTATTCCCTTTGGGGCAGTGGCTCTGCAGGTGGCCAGGACTCTGCACTAAGAGCCAGATCTGACAAGGTTTCTATCCTGATGCTTCCACTGACCAGCTGTGTAACTATGCACAAAGATTAACATCTTTGAGACTTAGATTCTTCTTTTATAAACTGTGGTAATAATTGGGTTTGCACAAGGAATAAATACTCAGTGCCTGCACATAGCACTAGCTCAACTAGTCTGTCCTCTCCTCTCTTCCCTCTACCACTATTTCACCTGGAAAATCACTTAATTTCTCTGGACAAATCCCCACCACTACCCCACCCATTTTCTTTTACACAAAACTGAGATGATATCTTGCGTCCACATATGGTTACTCTTCAAACAGTTGGGGGGACTGTCATTTTGCTTAAACACAGCTGGTCTCTGTCTGATTCCACAGTTGTTACTGGTTTCGAGTTTTTGGCAGGAGTCTCAACCTACCTGGATGGTTTTAGTGAGCTTCAGAGCAGGGGTCACTGTCCCGATGGGTGGGCTCATGAAGGCAGCAGGGGAATTCCGCTTCAAGCTGATTTTCTCCCGGGCATCAGCAACCTGGTGGGGCTTCTGGGGCACTGTGCTCTGCTGCTTGCGCGAGTTCAGCATCTCTCTGGCATCTTGTACTTTCCCTTTGATTCGGAACCGAGCATCTTTCTGCAAAAGCTTTTCCCGGGCATCCTTGACTCCCAGCTTGAGGCGGGCATCTGAGAGGCCAATTTTCTGCCGGGCATCAAACCTCTGCTGAAAGGTGGCTGTGCGTGCTGGCTGGCTAAGAAGGCTCTGCTGGATCCCAACACGCGATCGGACACCTCCTACTCCTGGTCTGGCATTGAGCCTGCAAATAAAAACTGCAATATTAAGAAGATCTGGATATCAACAGTAGCCTGTGGTAGTAGTGGTAAAGTCGTGGTAATACTGGGAACAAAGGAGGTCCTGGAGAAACCAGAAAGCTGCTTCCTCTTAGAGAAAACAATGAAGTCTATACAGAGCCTTCTTTCACAGTTTTATGCCTTTTAAGTCTGCATGGTAAACAAAGTAAGGGAGGAGGGCCTGGTGGTTTCTATCATTAGGCAAGACTGCTTTGCACCCCAGACCAAGTGTTTTGAGACACTATCATGGATAATAACCTCTAAACAATACCAAATGAAGTAAGAATATTTCCCAGATATCGTAACCCCATACAGCAAAAGAGTAACTTCAGTTTCCAAATTTCTTTCATATCCTTTTCTCCATCAGCCCTCTCAACACCCTGTGAAGCAAGCAGTATTATGCCCATTTTACAGTGGAAGACACAGGCCTAGAAAGGTTCAATGATCAACAAAGGGCGCCCAGCTGGCCTAATGACAGTCTCGTGCCTCCAGGGCAGGTAGACACCCCCAATGGTCTGGGACCAAGAAAGTCAACACATGGGTCTGTCTCGGAGTCTGAGGTCTAATGAAGACATAAAGACTTGGAAGAAAAGAAAAATAATCACTCTGTCTGAACTGTTTCTATTCATAACACTGTGACTTCAAATGTGTAGGTTTTTTCCTCATGCCAACCAATTCTCCAACTCTCGAGACACCAACTGGGTGTCTGACAGCCCAATTTTGATACTGCCTACCTAGAGCTGGCACAGACTCTACCGGTTAAAGGCTCAGTCCCACAAGACTGCCCTCACTTCAGAGAACAGTTTCAAGTCCTAGGCTTTCTGTTCATTTGACAAAGGTTATAAAATGGAGGGTTCACAAGACCCTCTCCCCAAGTTAGATAATTTGCTAGGGTAGCTCAAAGGACTCTGGAAAACACTTTACTTATTATTATTACCAATTTATTACAAACGCTACAACTCAAGAACAGCCAAATAGAAGAGATGTATAAGGCACGGGATGGAAAAAGGGTATGGTAATACCACCCTCCTGGCACATGGATGTGTTCATCAACCCGAAATTTCTTCAAACTCAACTGTATAAGAGTTTCTATGGAAGTTCCATTACCTAGCATAATTGATCAAATCACTGGCCACAGATGATAATCGCTTAATCTCTAGATCCTCTTTTCTCCCTGGAGGTCCAGGGCAGAGAGTGGAGGTGGAGTTGCAAGTTTCAACAAGCTAAGAAGGCCTCCATCTTTCTGGAGGCAAGCCTCTGTCCTGAAGCGATCCAGGGGCCCATTGAGAGCTGCCTCATTAGAACAAAAAATGCTCCTAACACCCTTACCACTCAGGAAATTCCAAGGGTTTTAGAAACTGTATGACAGGGACAAAGACCAAATATATATTTATTACATTCTGAAACAACAAAAATATCAAGTTCAAAAACTTAAAATTGGAAAGGAACAAAACTCCATTCCTTTGTTAGCTCTTCAATGACTTGAGAGTAAACAGAAGAGCCCTTCAAGTACAATCCTTAAAGTCCTCCCTGGGGTCTGCAGGCTTCTGCTT
Source organism: Neotragus moschatus (assembly GCA_006410615.1). Taxonomy (NCBI): domain Eukaryota; kingdom Metazoa; phylum Chordata; class Mammalia; order Artiodactyla; family Bovidae; genus Neotragus; species Neotragus moschatus. The sequence continues at coordinate 8,021 of SJYA01003912.1, read as the reverse complement.
CACCCCACCTGCTCACCCCACCACAAAGCCTCCAGCCACACATACATACACTCCTCCTGTGGCAGGTGCCCTGCCTGGGGACACAGACTCCCACAGCAACATCTCCTTTTTGGGAAACCTTCTCTGATCCTTCCAGGACAGTCCTCCTTTGTGCCTATTATCACGACTGTTTGTGTTGTTCTTTTCTCTCCCCACCTTGGACTGGGAGGGAAGGGGCAGATGGGGNTGTGGCAGGTGCCCTGCCTGGGGACACAGACTCCCACAGCAACATCTCCTTTTTGGGAAACCTTCTCTGATCCTTCCAGGACAGTCCTCCTTTGTGCCTATTATCACGACTGTTTGTGTTGTTCTTTTCTCTCCCCACCTTGGACTGGGAGGGAAGGGGCAGATGGGGATCACTCCTGTTTCAGAGCCCCGTGCTTTGTAAGCGTTGCTCAGACCTGGCTCAGTATCAGAAACGTCTAAGGAGCTTCTTAAAAACACAGCTCTCTCTTAAAAAAACAAAAGCAAGAAAGAAAACAAAAAGATACAGCTCTCCAAACCCCAGTCCAGAGCTACTGAGTCCAAAATTTGTGTAAAGGCCTGGGCATATGCATTTTTCATTCCACAGGTGATCCTGGAGGATAGCAATGCTGAGAATCTCTGGCCTGGAGTTTAAGGCAAAACTGCTGAATAAACAAGTTCCTGCATCATGTCCCACGTCACAGCCCAAGCCTCCCAGGAGGCATTCTTCATCACCGGCAAGCCTCTGGGTTCTCCTACTGCCTCGTGCTTCCTCAGCTAGAAGCTGGAGCGAGACTGTTTCTCAGCTCTTCTGCTAACAGCAGAAGCACACCCAAAGGTGAGTCTTCCTAGCACCAGTGAAAGAAGAATCTGGACTTTCATCTTGTTATCCAAGCACAGGGGAAAAATACCTGCTGCCTTTAACAGGTCAGACCCAGACCTAAGGCAGTGATGCACAGTACCATTTTTCTTTGAAAATCAACAAATTACTTTAGGATTTAAGTACTTTCCAGTGGGTTTACACAAAAAACAGATGGGAGAGTGGAAGGGGTCATTTACAGAATCAGTCAGATTAGGCTGAAGGTGGGTGAGACTGCTTGTGCATCCCTGCTCTATTTTCCCATGTAGTCTCTGGGAGGTGCTAGAAAAAGCAAGGCCCAAAGGAATGAGGTGTTTAGGGAGACCAGTAAGCACCATCAGGGAGAAGGAAACAGCTGTGTACAGCAGGAGCACCTATTCGTCCCTGAACTGGGCTACCCTAGGCTTTGCAGCCTGTGAAGCCATGGGAAATAGTGAGGCTGTGCTCTGTGGTAAGCACAGAAACCTGTAGCTACAGAGGGGCCCTTGGTATTTATGGAGAAACTTTAAAGCCCTGTCCCCAGGACCAACTGGCAGGTAAGGCCTCCACTAAGGTTTGTTTGGTTTTTTAAAAAAATGCTTTCAACTCCCTGCATCTGTTGATGATGCCTATCAAAGAAAAGCAACAGGTTGTCGGTTCAGACCAGGGTCTACTACTGAAAGTCTACTCATAAAATGTGGGAAAAGATTTGGATCAACATTTACATGCACATCCAGATGAAACCGAGTTAGTGGAAAGCATTCCAGATGAAATTCCTCACTCGTCAAGCCCTGGAACCCTCTGAAGGCAGAGATCTTGGGTACCAAAAGGAGCACAGTGAGGAACAGGACGCCTAACTATGAGGTGGAGTGGAGCAGATGGGACATACAGATCAACAAATAATCAGCATGCTCCCACGCTAGGAGAGGAAGGGCCAAAGTCTGTGGGCTGTGGGCAGCCTTCCAGGATTTCTGGAAATAGTGTCAAAGGACATCCTCAGTTCAGTTCAGTCGCTCAGTTGTGTCCAACTCTTTGTGACCCCATGAATTGGAGCACGCCAGGCCTCCCTGTCCATCACCAACTCCCGGAGTTCACTCAAACTCATGTCCATTGAGTCCGTGATGCCATCCAGCCATCTCATCCTTGGTCGTCCCCTTCTCTTCCTGCCCCCAATCCCTCCCAGCATCATCCAATGAGTCAGCTCTTCGCATGAGGTGGCCAAAGTACTGGAGTTTCAGCTTTAGCCTCAGTCCTTCCAAAGAACACTCAGGACTGATCTCCTTTAGAATGGACTGGTTAGATCTCCTTGCAGTCCAAGGGACCCTGAAGAGTCTTCTCCAGCACCACAGTTCAAAAGCATTAATTCTTCAGCGCTCAGCTTTCCTCACAGTCCAACTCTCACATCCATACATGACCACTGGCAAAACCATAGCCTTGACTAGATGGACCTTTTCCAAATATGGAAAGCACCCCTGACAGCCCACAGCTTGCAGCTTCTTTGCTCTTAGAGCCCTCAAAATACTGGACAAAGCTTCTATCAAAGCACTTACCATGCAGCATCACAATGATTTGTTTACAAGCCTGCATCTCCCACAGGACTAAGAGCTTCTGAGGGTAGATCCTATGTCTCCTCCTCTACATCAATACTGCCCCAGGGGAATGACAAAGGCTCTAAGAGCTCTGTCAGGGACCCCACAGGGCTTCTATCTTATCGTCTCCGGCTCACCATCTCTGAGATTACCTGCCATCAGCTCCACCTTACAGGGGAGAAACTAAATCAAAGAGCACAGTCTTTCCAATAACAGATTTCAAGCTTCCCTCTTTCCTACTCCAAGCCTCAGGGGAGTTAGATGGGAGAAAGGATGGCTGCTCTGGAAGGGCTTGTCCTAGAGAAGACTGCCTCTGCAAACGCAGTCCTCCACCGTGCCCTAGGATCCTGGCCACCAATTGCTCTCCCAGCTGAGAGAGGGCACCCACAGAGCCATCGCATAGGAGCCCCTCTGGCCCTTACCCCAAAGTGGACCCACAAGGATCTTGTTGAACTGCAGGTGCTTCAGGAAAGGCCTTCTAGAAGAGAAAGCAGGTGGTCTCTGACTTAGTGGACATTACAAAGGGAACCAAGCTACAGAAACACTGACAACGAAGGCATCACTGATGACCAGGTCCACCACACAGGAGGGGCCAGACACATCCACAAAGAAATGTGGCCAGGTCCTGAATGAAGATCTCCTATCTTCATCTGTCTTCTCTCATCACCAGGGTATCCCTTCCACAGGCTCCTGATATTTATAACTACAGGCGGTGTGGTGACCTTATCATGTAATACACCATGATCTTCAGTTCAGTTCAGTTGCTCAGTCATGTCCCATTCTTTGCAACCCCATGGACTGCAGCACATTAGGCCTTCCTGTCCATCACCAGCTCCTGGAGCTTGCTCAAACTCAGGTCCATCAAGTTGGACCATCTCATCCTCTGTTGTGCCCTTCTCTTGCTTTCAATCTTTCCCAGCATCAGGGTCATTTCCAATGAGTCAGTTCTTTGCATCAGGTGGCCAAATGATCTTACCACACCCTAAAACTGGGCAAATCTAGACCCCGTGGCATAAATTATGCTTTCAAACAATCTAGTTACCCAATTTCACCATTCAATCAATTAAACATTATGGCCAAAAAAAGAAACAAAGGAAAAGAAAAAGCTGCTGAAAGCAACTATTTTGAATAATTAAAGGAACAATGAGATTCTTGAAAACAAAATTCATATCCCTGGACAAAAAATGAGGAAAGGGGCAGATTCAGAAGTTTTCTGGTTCATTCCAATTGAGTCTGAACAGTAAACCTTGTAGTAGGAGGAGCAAGGGAGATTAGGTCTCTGCAACCTTAATTTACTCATATTCCTCAACAATTTCCCTTCTCTGATAAACTGTAATGGCTGTTTGAAATGTCAGTACTGAGAATTCACAGGACTATGTGCTTGATAAGCAATGTCTACCATGGCCACATAAGGGGCAACTGGCTACTACGGTTTATGAAAAGATTTTACAATGGAAGCACTCTCAACTAATCGTTTTGAGCACTTAACTGCAGATCCATAAACTTTGCCTTACCTCCTTTAACCCTCACAACTCTGAGAATTAGATTATTACCCACATTTTATAGATGTGGAAACTGAGATTCAAGGAGAGTAACTATTTCAAATCATAGAGCCATAATGTGATTTGAACTTCACTATATCTAATTAAGGGTTTCTCTGGTGGCTCAGTCGGTAAAGAATCCGCCTGCAATGCAAGAGATGCTGATTTGATCCCTGGGTCCCCTGGAAAAGGAAATGGCAACCCATTCCAGTATTCTTGCCTGGGAGGAGCCTGGTGGGCTACAGCCCATGGGGTCCCAAGAGTTGGATACAACTTAGCGACAAAACCACCACCACCACCACACCTAGTTAAAATACCAATAAATCAAGCATAGGTCAAAAACAAAGAACAAGACTAGAAAAGTTAAGGAAGGGCGAATACTGTCCTCAAACTAAGAAAAAAATGAGGACTCCAGTTATATCCAGGGACACAGTGCACCCTCTAGTGACCAGAGGGTGAACACACACACTAAGGATGGTGGACTCACCAGAGACCCACACACCATACAGCTTGTCTGGCAAGAAATACCACCATGGTGGCCCATGCTGCTATTTTTATCTACTTGAACAGCACAAAAGGTAAATTTTCAGGAGGGAGGTGATACAGTTGTGGATGTAGGAGCCTAAGTAAGCTACGTTCACTCAATTACATATATTCAGTTCCCTGGTTACATCACTTCTCAACTCCTTTCATGAACAACTTCAGGGGGTTTCAGTGTTCAGGATTTTTCTAATCACTGCTCCTCTCCCTGCACGAGAAGACAGCTATTCATCCCAGCAGGCAGCGGTACTGCTTATATGGCAGGCATTAGTCATCGGGAACTTTTCAAGTAAACATTCCTGCTAGGAGCAGGTCTCTAAAACATCGAGCCAATTCTGTTCCCCTCCTGGCTCCAATAACTGCTAAGGACTCCCTAAAAAAGCACAACCCCTCAGTGGAACCCCCAGTCTGTCTCCCACTGACTGCAGCCTCCCTTCCCACTGCAGACTCTCTGATGTTCCTGAATACATTCTGGGGTTTTGGCCTCAGCAAACGTTTGGGAGGGGGAGAGAGGAGTGTTTTTACTGCCCTGCCTCATGATACCTATAACAGTGCAACTGTGCACTGCTTCCAGGCGCTCACCAGGTACTCTACCAGGTCCTAGAAGAGTGGTGTGGGCAAGAGAGCACACTTACTGGGGCCTGAGCCCTCTCCCCCAGCACCCCTCCTCCACTGGAGCCTGGCAGACACATGACCAAGGAAGGTCTGTCTGGGGTTAGGAATGCCTCACCCTCTTGGATCTGCCTGTGGAGAGCATGGTGGCCCCTGGCTCTGGACACATGTCCAGTCCAAAGGATTTGGAGAGATCCTGAACTGTTCAAAGTGGATTTTAATCCATGGGGTCTCTGGGTTAGAATGTGTGTGTTGAGGTCACCTTAGAAAATAGACTTTAGTTCTAACAATTACTGAGGGTCAATTCTGAATTATGCGCTTTAGAGACACAAGGAAAAACAAGACAGGATCCCTTTACCTTTGTGTCGATGTTTCATTTTAAATTGTAATTCTTCCCTTCCAAGCTAACATAACAACTCATTTTCTTGCTCTTTGTTTTAGGTCTAATTTCTTTTACCTTATTTCAATAAGGAAACCAGCAGAGAGTATGGGCGCAGAGCCCTGGTCTCAACTGGAAAATTCCCCAACCTCTCCCCACAGCTCCACGGATTCTCCACATATGTATCTAGCTCAGAGCCACTCACCTCCAGCACACTCTAGGTCCAACTTGCCCACTATGACTGTCGGTCACCATCTACCTGCATGGAAGCAGTGACAGCTATCCTCTGACGGTTGAACTAAGCAAACCAAAGAGGAGGGTGACTTGACTAACCAATTACATCCAAAGGAAGAAACTGACAAGAGAGGCAGGCCCACACTGCAGCTGGTGCCCAGTGCTACCCCGAGGAGACTCATCTATGGGTCTTGAACAACTGAAACCACTAGAGACATGCTGTGTTGGAGGAAGGACAGCACCTCACCACAGCCTGGATGAAGTATCATAAAATAATTCCCCACTTTCTTGAATCTCATATTAATCAAAGAACTTTCTGCTGATTAATTGAGGGCCAAATAATAATGATGGTAATGACACCTTTCTTGACTTACACAGTACAATGAACACAAAACAAAGTAGCTGTTCTGAAGAACAAGCACATTCCACGACTTTTGAGAAGCGGTTTATTTATACTTGCAGAGGCTCAGTCCTTTGCTATTTCCTTTAAGAAAAGAAGTTTTCTGAGATGGTCATAGGCTCTTCCTAAATTATTAAGCACTAATGGGTTCTCTCTGTGACATCCTTACACTACACCAAGGTGCCAGTAAAGAGATTTCTTCTAAGAAGCAAGTAGAACAGCATTTATTCACTGTAGGAAATACCATTTGTTCAGACCTTTCACAGTTCTTGACAAGAACCCTAACCCCCTCACCCCCAATCTAGTTTTTCTCTTTCGGCTGTGCAAGCAATTGGAGTTTCCAGTAGGTTTAATCCAAACCCAGCATGTGGTCCAGTTTCTTTCACACTGTCTCTTTGCCTGCATTTCCCCCAATTCAATCTTTACATAACAGCAATGCAATATTCTCACACTGAAGACTGGATATTACTTCTTTCCTTAAAAGCCTTCATTAACAATAATGATGAGAGCTAACATCTACTGGGCACTTAGTACCCACTAGATGCTTTCTGAAGTACTTTAGATACATTAATTCATTTAGTCCTGACAACAACCAGTAAATATTACCGTGTTTTACAGATAAGAAAAGAGAGCCATGGCATGGTTAAGTAACTTTCATATGGCAAGTGGGATTGAAACTTGGCAGTCTGACTCTAGGACCCCAATGCTTACTTATTATGCCCCCTAAAGGAGGGATTTGGGCTTCTACTTCTTTAAAGCCATCTGCTGAACACTTACTATCTGGTACAAAGTTTAAAACATACACCCTTACATCCTCATATTTAATCTTCTCAACCACCTACCTGGAACTATTACTACAAAGGAGGAAACTGCCTAAATCAGAGGTCATCAGGCCACAGAAGCACAGAACCCCACAATGGGGCCCGCCAAGGGACCAGGTCTGCCTGGCCGCAGAATCTCTGCTCTTGTGGCTGATCCACACATCCTCCCTTCCCTGCAGCCCCATCTAAGGCCCAGCACAACACTGCACACATCAACATCAACTGCAGGTACAGACTGCCTGCCGTCGGGAACCAAGGGGAGTGCCTGCAGGAAGCTCAGGGCCTGCGAAGCTGGCTCCCTCAGCGACTGTCCAGCAAACCTGTGAAACCTGGATGGGCTCAGACGTGACCAGAGGACCCAGTACCAAGTCCCTGCCAGTTACTAGAGGGTATACCTAAAGGAGGGCTTCCCAGGTGGAGCAGTGGTAAAGAACCTGCTGGCTGAGGCACAAGCCACAAGAGAGGTGAGTTCGATCCCTGGGTGGGGAAGAACCCCTGGACGAGGAAGTGGCAACACACTCCAATATTCTTGCCTGGAAAATCCCATGGACCAGACGAGCCTGGCAGGCTACAGTCTATGGGGTCGCCAAGAATCGCACACGACTGAGCACACAACACAACCACAAGGAGAGAGGAAATTAATGCTGCGTGCCTATTATGAACCAGAAACCTCGTGAAGGGCTGGCTGGGGAATCAGGCGGGGGCGGGAGCAGTTGTGGTGGATCTGTGTGTACAGGTTGAGGGTGAGGGATACCTTTCGCACAGTGAAAAGAATCCATTTTCCAGCCACCACACAGGCGGTATTAAAAAACATCTGCCAAGTGAATGACTGCCCGAGAAAACATCATCCTTCTTTACAGCCTGGCTTCTCCACAAGGACATCTGAACTCATCTAACGCGTGCTAGAAAACCACTGGCCCAGGTTTCCCATCTCTTTCACATAGATGAACTGGAGCCCTTACAGAGTCTGGAAATGACTACCAATACTTTAAGGGTCCAGAGGAAGTTTGGGTCACAGAACTGCAAGCCAGCTCCGCGACTCTTCACCCCGACACAGAACAGGG
>SJYA01003911.1:0-44786 GCA_006410615.1 Neotragus moschatus | reverse complement strand
AGAGGCTGCATATACATGACAGTATGCATAGATGTGTGAACTAAACTTATGTGATCTGAACGTGTGCTCGCATCTTTGAAAGTTTGCGTCTTGAAGCTTTGTGTGTAGGGGATTTGCTGTATATGGAAATCACTGGAGACTGATATTAATGGAAAGCACACTTTTCCGTCCTGCTTAGATTAGCAGGAGGATGAGCAGCTAAGACTTCTGGAGTCCATTTACTTGATGCTAGGGAGACACCCTGACACAGAGCCTCTGTTATCCATAAAGTCCGCTGTGCTCCTGGGAAAACGGAGTTGATCTGGCCACCATCCTACAGTTAATGCGCTATATTGTGCATTAAAGACTTCAACCCTTCAACCTTCTCTTGTTTGGGTCCATAATCTCAGGTCTTTCAGAGCTTTTCCTGTTACTTTGCCTTGTCCTCACTCAGTGGACGTTTTCTTTAAGCTGTGGAATCTAAAATTTCACACAGGATTTTGGTAAGGGCCAGAGATGTACAAAGCATAATGGGAATTTTGCAGTATGGTTTTCACGTTTTCAAAAAAAAATCAGTGGGTAAAGACGGCAAAGGAATTGTGGGGGAGGGAGAATTCTAGCTCCTTATTTCCCACTTTAGCATGCTTTCCTAGAGTTCATACTTGTTATGTGCCAGGCCACGTACGAGGAACTGGGGACAGCGTCAGTGGAACAGTGTCCGAGGGGTGGGCAGGGCAGAGCAGAGGTCTGCGCTGGAGTTGAAGAGAATTGCATCGCTGACGTTGTTCAGCCTACACAAACAGAGCCACTGAGTTGGTTTCACTGTTATTCAAACTCTCTGTAAAGATTTCGCTCCCTTATTGTCTACCCCATCCTTACCGTACTTTTTTGAATACCTCTGGATAGTGGCAAAAGCAAGATAGAATTCCTTTCATCCTGGTGCTTTTAGTCTGGGCAGCCTCTTCCTTCTTTCTGAGGCCTTTGTAACCAGACAATTTCCTGAAAGCTTGGTGTTTCTGTCTCTGTAAGCGTAAGTGAATAATCACAGAGAAGGAATTGCAAATATTAGCCAAGTACCTGTCTTCTTTCCCTTTATGCCTGTTGGCCACAGTGATGATTTTACGTTGAGTAACAGCATTGGGAAAGATAAGGGGAAATTAGATTTGGTTTCATCCAAGCAGATTTATAATTTTGAAAGTACAATAATAACAAAATAATGAGACGTTTATTCTAGATGCCAGATGCCTAGATACTAGTCCCTATGAAATTAACCAAGTCAGAGAGGGTAAGTAACAATATTCTGGTTTTGAAATAATTCTGTTATTCATTTTATGATTCATGTCTGAGCTCAATAATGTTATAAAAAATGTATCACTGCAGTATTTCTTAGGAAAATCCAGGTTAGCTTAAGAGAGAATTTCTTCCTGTTANCAAGTCAGAGAGGGTAAGTAACAATATTCTGGTTTTGAAATAATTCTGTTATTCATTTTATGATTCATGTCTGAGCTCAATAATGTTATAAAAAATGTATCACTGCAGTATTTCTTAGGAAAATCCAGGTTAGCTTAAGAGAGAATTTCTTCCTGTTACTTCCCTTCTCTTTGTTTTTCTTTCTTTTTTCTTTTTGAGAAAATGCAATCATGGATGTAGTTTTTCACGATATATTTACTGAGTGCCTAATATTTGCCTGGCACAATCCACATCATGCCAAGACAACCAGCTAAAAGTGGAATGATCCGTTTGAATAAACCTGGAACTTAAAGAGGTTAAGTAATTTGTCTGAGTTTACACAGCAAGTTTATGATGAAGCTCTATCTAGAGGAGAATTTCTTTGAAAATCACATTTTCATTTTCTTTGATTAGTTAAAACAAAAGAGATATTCCAAAAATGAAAAGACAAATTAGAGTTTTTTTTTTTTTAAAAGAACCTTTAGCAGCAAGAAAGCCAGCCACCACGAGACTGATCTGTGAAAGTCTTTGGTGGCCAACAAATCCATGATGCAGTGCAGTCATTGACAAGACTGAACCATGAATTGCAAGAAAGCAGCAGTTTTGTGTGAACTCTTTTGGGCTCTCCACTGCAGTAAATCTCTGTGGCCACTTCCAGTTACTTTATGGGTTTCTTTCCTCTTTTTCTCTCTAGTCCCAAAAGTCATTTAAAAGTCAACAAGTATTAAACATTAAGTATATTAAGTGCCAACTGATTTCCCTCAAATCCAAGCTAAAGTATCATGAGGGGTACAAAGTAGCAGTTTATAATCCTGCAGTATGCTGACTTCAAAGGAGATGGCCAACCTGCAGGTGTGTGTATGTGAGCGTCTTATACATGTGTGTGGGGGGGCGGTGAGAGGAGATGCACTAAATTCAGTCAACCACAGCCTTGCTTGAACGGTGGCCCAGATTGTGTCTACACTGTGGGCATGATCTATATGTCTTGGACCAATTCTAGATCTGGCTCTGATGTCAGCCAGATGCGTGTCTCTATAATTCCGCCCGGGCCAGACCTCTTACGGGAAGGAGAGGGACGTGCTACTGATGAAAAGGAGGAGAGCGTGAGCCAATTGTTACATGATTTCGTGCTAAATTGAACTCTGCTGCTGCTGCTGCTGCTGCTGCTAAGTCACTTCAGTCGTGTCCGAAAATTGAACTCTGGACTCCCTCAAAACCAAATGAGAGAGCGTCGTAACTAGAGAAAAGGTGTAGCATAGGTTTATTGCGTCTTGGGAGATAGAACATTGGCTGCTGTCAGAAAGAGGGACTGTTACAAGATAAACCGGTCAGAAGGGCAGAGATGGCTTAACAGATCCTGACTGCAACGAAAGGACAGTTAGGAAACGAGGTGTCAGAATTACGCTTCCTCATTTGACTGGTGGCGTTCCATTCAATGGCTTTCTTAAAAATCACCAGATGATGCTTTTAATCAATTCAATTGGTTTTTAGAGTTTGGAGGCCTGTTACCATACAGCTTTTGGGAAAGCTGTCCCACATTCTTAAAATACCTATCTAACGCTCCGAGAAAAATCACTCACTCATGCCGCTGTCACAGATAAGTGACTAAAACCATACGAATTACCATCAAGGCAAGCAATAGAGGCTTGAAGCAGGACCACTGGTTTTGTTTGTTGCAATTCCGTGGCAGTCTGCCAAGATATTTTTAACAGGGAACTCTAGGATTTGCCAGAACTGAAAACGCCTGGGCTGATTCAATCATTTCACAGAGATGATAAATAGCCACAGAAACAGCAGGGAACACATTTAAAGGAATGAGCAGGAGAGAGGATAATGCCTCCAGGCTCGGGGGTGGGTAGGGGCCAGGTCCAGGTTGCTAAAGCGCTGACAGGCTGGATGGAACCTCACACCACCTGCAGCAGTCCCGTGTGAGAGTTATGACCCTAGGAATGACCTGATGCCCCACAGCTGAAGCAACTTGTATCCTCGCTGGGACTGTCTCTGGTGTGGCGCGCCTGGAACACTGTCACGGTGCCCAGATCCTTAAGCACGTAAGCTCCACATGTAAATATCATGCATGGAATCTCGTGCTCGCTGATGCTTTAAATGAATGGGTTCTGGTTGGTAGACAGTCCCACATGCTAAGTCTTTGTGATCCTTGTAGAGTGTTCTAAACAAACCACATTGAAGGACATTCTCCAGAAATTGCAAGTTTGGGGGCTTCCCTGGTGGCTCAGTGGTAAAGAACCTTCTTGTCAACGCAGGAGACACAGTTTCAAATCCTGGTCTGGGAAGACTCCACATGCCGCAAAGCAGCTAAATCAGTGTGCCACAGCTCCTGAGCCTGTACTCTGGACCTTGTGAGCCATAATGACTAACCCCGAGTGCCACAACTGCTGAAACCCTTTGCCCTATATCCTGTACAAGGGGAACCATTGCAATGAGAAGCCCATGCACGGCAGCTGGAGAGTAGCCGCTGCTTGCCATGGTTAGAGAAAAACCCCACAGCAATGAGGGCCGGCAAAACCCAAAATCAAATAAACAAATAAGATACAATTATTTTTTCAAAAAAGAAATTGAGTTTGTTTTGGAAGATAGTTTCTTAAGGCCTTTGGATATGTAGAACACCGTTCAAGGTCAGGTTTAATGGACGAACATTCACTAGTGTAGAATCTTCACCATCAGAACATAGGTTCCTGTGTTTGGAGGTCAGGCCCTTGGTATTGAGCTTTACCTACATTTCCTCATTGATTTTTTTCCAATACCCCACTAAGGTTCATGGTATTATTAGTATGTTTTGCAGACCAGATGAGATCAGAAAATTTGAGCTGAGGAATGTTTGCTTGCCCAAGGTCACACAGCCAAGGAAGTGGCTGAGCCCTGATTCAAGCTCTGGTCACCTGACCCTGTGCTCAAAAAGCCCCCGTGAGCATTGGCTCAACCAGGAAAGAGGCCCAAGAAGAGGAATCCCCTGCAAAAGCTTAATCAAAAGATGTATGGGGTACTAGAAAAAGAAAGTGTTCAGATTTTCATGGAGGAACATAAAAGATTTAAACAAATAGAGACATACTGTGTCTGAACAAAAGACTCAACATTAAAAAACTCTACATTTAGAGTCAACTTAGTGTCTTAAAGAGCCCAATGGGCATTTCATCTGGAAGGATACTTGAGCACAAATAGCCAGGGTAATTCTAAAAGAAGAAAAATGAACAATCCTGTATAGGTGGGTGGATTTGCAGGGAAAATGTCCAATAATTAAAACTGTGTACACTCAGAGCTAAATAAGAAGTTTTAGTGGAATCAGTTCAGTTCAGTCGCTCAGTCATGTCCGACTCTTTGCAACCCCATGAATCGCAGCACGCCAGGCCTCCCTGCTGCTGCTGCTGCTGCTGCTGCTGCTAAGTCGCTTCAGTCGTGTCCGACTCTGGGCAACCCCATAGATGGCAGCCCACCAGGCTCCCCCATCCCTGGGATTCTCCAGGCAAAAACACTGGAGTGGGTTGCCATTTCCTTCTCCAACGCATGAAAGTGAAAAGTGAAAGTGAAGTTGCTCAGTCGTGTCTGACTCTTCGCGACCCCATGGACTGCAGCCTACCAGGCTTCTCCGTCCATGGGATTTTTCAGGCAAGAGTACTGGAGTGGGGTGCCATCGCTGTCCATCACCAACTCCCAGAGTTCACTCAGGCTCACATTCATCGAGTCAGTGATGCCATCCAGCCGTCTCATCCTCTGTCTTCCCCTTCTCCTCCTGCCCTCAATCCCTCCCAGCATCAGAGTCTTTTCCAATGAGTCAACTCTTCGCATGGGGTGGCCAAAGTACTGGAGTTTCAGCTTTAGCATCATTCTTTCCAAAGAAATCTCAGGGCTAATCTCCTTCAGAATGGACTGATTGGATCTCCTTGCAGTCCAAGGGACTGAAAGAGTCCTCTCCAACATCACAGTTCAAGAGCNTGAGTATTCAGGACTGATTCCCTTTAGGATTGACTGGTTGGATCTCCTTGCCATCCAGCGACTCTCAAGAGTCTTCTCCAACACCACAGTCCAAAAACATCAATTCTTCGGTGCTCAGCCTTCTTCACAGGAATAGAGTATTCAAAACAGCCTCAAATATATGTAAACATTTAATATACTCTAAAAGTAGCAAATCATAGCAAGTGGAGTATTCAATAACTAGTCTTAAGACAACTGGCTAACATTTGGAGGGAAAATTTAGAACTCACACTTTAGATTAAAATAGACTCCAGATAACTTTAAATGTGAAAAAGGAAAAATTCAGAAAAATTATAGATAAATATTATTATAATTGTTAAGTGAGGACTGGCTGAAAAGTCAGAAACTGTACCAGAAAGGAATAGACTTAACTACATTGAAAAAAAACATGAATAAATGTGTCAAAATTGCAAAAACAGAATTTAACATACTTAAAATTTCCTGGCTCTTTGAATGACATTACTTTAAGATAAACAGATATGCTCAATGTTCTTTGTTTCTGTAGCCAGTCTTTTTAAAAATCATAAAGATTACTTTCTGAAAAAATTTTAAAAAGCACAATAAATAAAAGTAGGAGGAAAAAGACCAACTAGGAAAAGGCATGTGCAGTATGCGTGATGAAGAAAAATGACTGCTACTGCTAGTACATAAATCAGTAGGAAGGCAATTGTCCCATATGAGCAAAGAATGGTAATAAGCAGTTTGGCAGAAGAAGTTAAAATTACCAACACAGCCTTGAAAAAAATCTTTAGTCTTCCTAGTAACACAAAAAAGTAACACAAGAAGACATTAAGGTAAATATTATATTAAGTTTACAAAAACTGAAAATAATAATATTAGAGAGAATGTTGGGGAAAGGATATTTCCCTAAAGGAAAGTGTCAGGAGAAGGTAAAGTTTTAGGGAAGGGGGTTGACAGTGGACTGGTTAAGCTGTAAAACTGCATACATTTTAGCCTAGTAATTCCTCTTAGATATTTGTACAAGGCTAACAACTGGAAGCATGCAAAGATGTAGCANAAATAATAATATTAGAGAGAATGTTGGGGAAAGGATATTTCCCTAAAGGAAAGTGTCAGGAGAAGGTAAAGTTTTAGGGAAGGGGGTTGACAGTGGACTGGTTAAGCTGTAAAACTGCATACATTTTAGCCTAGTAATTCCTCTTAGATATTTGTACAAGGCTAACAACTGGAAGCATGCAAAGATGTAGCAATTTTTATAATAAATGAAAACTAAAAGTTGGAAATAGCTTGAATGTTTAAGGATATGCCTAATTTTTTTTTTAATATAGTGTGCTCTGTAGTCACTAAAAGATATGGTATATTTATTTGCCAGGAAAGAGATCTATAGATAAATGAGACTGAAAAAACCAGATTATATTTCAATATGCATAATATGATTCCATTTTTATATAAGAATATGTATATCATTATCACAGAAAAATATTTTGAAAAGTAAACACCAAAATGTTAACTGTAGTGAGACTGTTAGTACTTTTATATTGTTTATTTGTGTTTTCTATTTTCAACAATGAATATGGATTGGTTTTATAGTAATATATTAGTTATAATGATACAATTAATTTCAAAAATCACTTTTCTTGTAACTGCTGGACACAGATCAGTCTTGTGGACAAAAGAGGGATTGTGCCCCTTGCTGTACAGCCCTGTGTTTTGGTCTGCTTAGAGTAGCTGAAATGTCAAGATAAGGCACAGAAGAAAAACATGCAATCCAGAGACTTGTGGTTGGTAGATATGAACTCCTGGATCTTAGAAATATTATCTTGCTACCACCCAATTTCCAAGAAATGAGGACTCCTTGCCTAGTTTAAGAGGTGTGCAGGGTAACTTGTGAAATGGGTTGTTACGTCTGCTCTTCAGATAAAGAATGTCTTCCTTTTCAATCAGGTTTCCATGAAATAAAAGTTTTGCTACAGAAGTTGTCCTTTTCTCCACACCCACCTTCCCCCTTCTTTCCCCTCTATCAGCCCTCCCAGTCACAAGCTTCTTCCTTGCCTTCACAATGCAGACGCAGACACAGGTAGCCATGTCTCCCCTTCCGTTTCTTGGTTAGATCTGTGTATCTGTCCATCTATCTGTCTCTCACCTATCAAGTTGCTCCACTGACCTTTTGGAAACACCTGGTGAGCACTGAACAGGTGAGCACTGAAGTAGGAGTCTGGGGAGCACGATCATTCGCAGCCTCCCATGCCTCTGAGCAAAGGTGACACCGGGTCCTGATGGACATCATTCAGACACAGGTCACTTTAAGTAGAGACATGCTAGAATTTGGTTGAACGGACACAAAAGTTAAAAAAAAGAAGGGGGTGAGGAGGTCGAATGGTCTGCTTTCCAGGAGACTTGGATGGAAGTGTGGTCTCACCGGGAAAGAGCCGCTGAGCCAGACACGTGGCCAAGGTAGCCACGTTAGAAACACAGGCAGAAATGTGCCTGCTGGTCTGGCCATGTGCAGAGACCACGTCCATAGCTTACGTCTGCTCACACCCAAGATGCCTGGTGATTGAATTCTAAATGGCACCGAGAAGGCCCCTCCAGATCCTCTGTGGATGTGAGCAAAACGGGCTTTTGAAACCATGCCAGGACCACAAGCTCTGAGAGAAAATAACACATGGAAATTTTTTTTTCTAAAGAAAGAAAAAGGCAGTTTGGCATCTATTCATAGAAATGGGATTAGATTTAATTAAAGGGGGAACCCCAGCTCCATCTGGTTCTCTCTGTGTCAGCCCTGGGGAGGGATATTACTGCAAGAGCTAGGGATTATGTCTTGGCTTTTCTAGATTTCCTCCTCAGGGTTCAAATATAAAATCCAAACCGACCTTTGTTTGGGAAATTGTAATCTGCACACCATTGGCTCCCTGACTGTTTATACTCTCTTGAGTCACCTCCATAGCTGAGTGACCAGCTCTCAGCAACTTCTTGGAAATATACTGTTGTTCTCTTTTTTACAGTGACAATGAATCCTGAAACTGAATGGTGCTAATGCTTTCCAAGAGAAGCAGCCCCGGAGGAAGCCCGCTGGGCCTGCCAACAGAGGATGAAGAGGATCCGAATTTAATTAACTTCAAATCAGTGTAAACACAAGAACCTTTTGCTGTTGCTTCCAACGCCCACTCTTCCGATGCCCAACGCATCACCTTTACTTGGAAGAATGCTTGATTGAGAAGTGCTGGGCAAAGGCCTGGATGCCATCCATCGCTGAGGGTCGGGGAGCCACGAGGTGCAGTCCGAGCCCACCACGGGGTGTTCCCTCCGCTCAGCCACCCTCTGGGGACTGGACCTCCACTCTGGCCCTACTGAGTCCCTGTTACCTTTCTGCTTCATTCCTTCAAAACTGGAAACTGTCTTATCTCTGGTTTCCTTCTGGGTCACCTTGGGTCACCTTACGAACTAAATAGCTGGATAATTTCTTCTGATTAGTCAAGTCCTCTGATAGGTCAGTTACGTTCAGCAGGAACTTTGCTCAAGATGAGTTATGTCATGGAAAAGACAGCAAACAAAGCAAGTGTTTCAATGTGTACGCCACCTCAGGGGGGTGGTAAGCTTGTTCCTGCCTGCCGTGGGACACAGTGTGAGATACACAGTCAAAGGGATGCTGTTTGGTGATGTGTGGACGGTAAGTTGGCCCGGTGACAGAGAGATGGGAATTTGCCATGAAAGATCAACTGTTTTCCTGCTCAGCTAAAATCAGCTGCTGATTTCCACTTCCCCATGGCTCTTCCTTGTCCTCGCCACACCTCCCTGGCGTGTGAGGTATGGGTAGATGGGAGCAGCTGGGCCTCTTCTGTCACCTTCTATGTGCCAGAGATCTTTAAGGTCACCTGGAACAAACAGAACGGCATTAGGCTCTCTCTGTGCGGGTGGCATGGACCGGGTGGCAGGGACCTCTCCTCGCACTCAGGAGCTCTCCTGCCCCCAGGACAGGTCTGGTGTGCTCAACACCACCCCCCAGGAGGCCAACACCCGTCCGTCAGAGATGACATTCTGCGTGATATTTGTTGACATCCTCCTGCTAGAAATGACGGCGCAAAATCAGAGGGGCCTATTTATCACTCCCACTCACGTAAAATCAATCTCCATTTAATCCTTAATTTTCCAATTCTGACCTTTAAAGCAATCTAGCAAATTAGGACTCCTCAGCTCTTCCACAGCACCCAATATTTTATTCCAGGAAAGAAACAAAGAATGAAAATGGTCTTTTACTCCCCACCCATAAACTGAGGTGGGGTGGGGTGAGTGGTTGAGGGTCACCAAACATTTGCTGCTGAATTTGGGGTCTTGTGTTTGAAAGGCTGCCATAAGGCAAGACACAGACTGCCCTCCCCCTTTCCAGAATCCCTTACCTTCTGAACTCTGCACACAGTTTTAAAAGCAGAGTTCCAGGCTAAGGAGATCTTTCTGCTCCACTGAAAAATAGAACTATCTGGCTGTGTTTAACCACTGCTCTTACGCCATCTTGGGACTGTGCAGAGCTTTGGCCAAAAAACAGTCTTCATGGTGCAGAACCCCAACACATCTGTCTGTTGTATTCTTTTTAGCACATCCTAATATGGCATTTTTGTTTTGCACATTTTCTAAAGTCTTTTTCTGATGTGAACCACTTTTTAAAGTCTTTATTGAATTTGTTACAATATTGCTTCTGTTTTATGCTTTTGGTTGGGGGCATGGTTGGCCAAGAGGCATGTGAAATCTTAGTTCCCAACCAGGGATCAAGCCTGCAACCCTTGCGTTGGAAGGCAAAGTCTTAACCACTGGACTGCCAGGGAAGTCCCCTGTTTTGCATATTCGTGTTCAACTTGTGGTCCACAGTGACTCAGATATTTATGCCAGAATTGCTGTTTTACCAAATCGTCATTTCTGCCTGTTTCATTTCTTTGTTTCTCATCAACATTTGACTCTCTGAAGAGTCTCTTCTCTCTCTAGCTAGCTGTGTTAAGATTTTTGCTGAACTCTTGGGTAGGCAAACATCACCCAACCCTATCAAATAATGGACATTAGCAGTTCAGAGAAGGACGGGGGTTCTTGGAATCTCACTTGATGAAGCCATATTTCATAATATGGTAAAAATATTCTTATTCAGTATGTGAAATTACTTCAAATTCCAGAAGAAGCCAGCTTCAGCAATATGTCATTGAATTTATATCCGAAAAATGTACTAACCCCTCTAATTGCACAATGTGCAAAGCACTTTTAAAAATATAGTTTATTCTGGCGAGATATATGACGTTAGTATGGGTCAGAACAGCCAAGGGGCGCTTCTAGTGCTCTGTATTTACTACCCAATCAAAAGGTATAGGTTATGGTCCTTCTGAGAACTGTTTTTTAACCCAAACTGAATTTTTATGTTTTAGATTATTGTTAATAAAAGTCTTAATAACTTGCCCTAACTAGGTGGCCAATCAGAGCATCATGTGGCTTTAGAATATTTTCAAGATGTTTACACGTTATTGCAGTTTTGAACATGGTAAGCAAGTTAGGTTAGCCACGTTGCCTCGTTGAACTCCTCAGGAAACTTGTGGTAATAAATGTATGAAAACCTCACTCTAAACTTAGTGACGTGATTCCTTTCTTGGGGAAGGTCATTGTTATCCACGTGCTGAGCACACAGCTCATGTCAGTCCTGACATCCAAGAGGTGATGGGCACCTCTCATCACCCTCACAGCTCTGACAATGTAGACGGGCACTTTAAAAAATACATCTGTCTAGTTGTTTGTTTTGGTTGTTTAAACTCTCAGTTTTCACCTCTCTGGAAGAGGGTCCTTATGTTGAGTAAACATAAAGCGTACACATTAGTTTCAACTCTATCAGAATCGTACAAATTCTGAATATAGTAGAATGAGAAGATGTGGCTTCACACTGGGGAGATGGCTAGAATCCTCACTGTGAGGAAAACATTGACATTTTCTACTGAAGTACATTTACACATGCTAATTTTTCACACTCAGGATGAAATCTGGGTTTTCCATTTAGATCTACAATAAGCAATCCAGAGTAGCTTCATAGACTATATTTCTTCTATCTTACGATAACCAGAAGATCATGGTATATTAATGTGGCATGGAAGTAATCAAATTGGTTGTTAATAATTACATAACCCCACCAACCAATTGCCTGAATGATTTATTTTTTTGAACGGCTCTTTGACACTGTCTTGACATTGTCTTGTCTGACACCCTAATTTTACTTTCCTCTTAGTCCTTTTCGGGGTGGTTATTTTTAGATATCTGGTGGGAGGTTTCTGGTTTGTTTTGGTTTGTGTCCTTTTCTACATAATATATCATGTTCATGAGATAGCAAGACATACAAGTATATAAAATAAACCTTTTTACTCAACTCAATAGATGCTCTAAGCCCCTTTGGAAATTATATTTTAAGAAGTTAACTTCTTAAAGCAAAGTGTTAACAGTCACATGAAGGCTTTAATCTCATTGTTCTACAAGATTAGAAATATATGTTGAACTATTTATGACAAGCAAAGGTGGATGGGGCCCCCTGCCAGTTGGACTCCAGGTGGAGAAGTCTCAGTTAATCATGCTCCTTCGTTCCCATCATGTTATTATCACTGGCCTTTGTTGTCTGCCTGCTAAGTTGCTTCAGTTGTGTCCAACTCTTTGTAGCCCCATGGACTGTAGCCCACCAGGCTCCTCTGTCCATGGGATTCTCCAGGCAGAAATACTGGAGTGTGTTGCCATTTCCTACTCCAGAGGATCTTCCTGACCCAGGGATCGAACCCATGTCTCCTGTGTTTCCTGCATTGCAGGCGGATTCTTTACCTGCTGAGCCACCTGGGAAGCCAAGTTATAGGTAAACAATTGGACTCTTTTACAAAAAACCTATTTACATTTTTTACTTCTTTGGTCTGTGTGGACTCAGTTAATAGTCTCTAGATACTGCAAACAGTAAGTGCTGTCTTTTCCAGTGTAAAGACCAGTAGAGATTGATCTCTGTATTCCTCTGACTTAGGTGAAATCCCTGAAATTACAAATAACTAAGGAACGTGGGAAAACTGCATGTTTAATAAATGTCAGTTTTCAGAAAGAGCAGGAATGGTAGTGATTCAACAAGTTAAAAAACAACCTGATAGAGTAGCAATAATTACAGAGAAGGCAATGGCACCCACTCCAGTACTCTTGCCTGGAAAACCCCATGGATGGAGGAGCCTGCTAGGCTGCAGTCCCTGGAGTCGCAAAGAGTTGGACACGACTAAGCGACTTCATTTTCACTTTTCGCTTTCATGGAAGGAAATGGCAACCCACTCCAGTGTTCTTGCCTGGAGAATCCCAGGGACAGGGGAGCCTGGTGGGCTGCAGTCTGTGGGGTCGCACAGAGTCAGACATGACTGATGAGACTTAGCAGCAGCAGCAGCAGCAATAATTAATATATGTGTATCCTGCTTTTAAAATTAAAAATAAGATTAATGTAAAAAAAATTCTGTTGGATGCTCTCACAAGCCGTGTATTTTCTCAAGAGGTCAGTAAGATCATCATATATCATATTTATCAGTTGGCATTTGTCCCAGCAATATGTAAGTTCTACCTTGTAAGCCTCATATAAGAAATGGACCCATTACTACTGAACAGAACTGATTTGCAAAGCTATCAAAGTTTTACAACTGATTGAGGGTTTCAGGCTTTTTCTCCCACTTTGCATGCTGAGAATGATATTTTATAATATTTTTTCTTTATGTCTTTACAAACATAAAGAAAAAATATATATACATATATACATGTATATGTATTTAACATATACATGGTTAAATATGTATGTATAGATTATTCTACCCTCAGCTGCATAGTTTTGGATAAAAATAAGTATATACATGTATATAATCCAAATTGCTCATTTAGCAGTGATATACTGAGAAGTATTTCTAAATTTAATTGAAAAGCACAAGATATAAGGAAAGAATATTTTCTACATTAATGTCTATATAATTAATGTATACCAATATTTAGAATAAACATTTATTTACAATGAGATATTTACTAAAATGTTGATGATCAAGTGTAAAGAGGTGAATTGTGCCTCTTTCTAAAGGAAAATCCTTTCAACTTCTATGACTATGAAAAATGATTCTTGCCTTCATAATCATATTCTTTTGCTCCATATACCTCTTAAAATAAAGGAAGCCATATCAATTCAAAAAGTCCTTATAGACTTGAACCCGTTTTACCTGATATTGTCTAGACTAAAAATTAACTGGATTCTCTGAGTATCTAAAAGTTATCATCACACACTTTGTCTTTTTCTTTCCGACAAAATATTTTTAAATTGAATGAAAGTTTATCTATGGGAATGTGATTTTTAAGAGTATTTTTTGTAAAAATGGAGAAATTGTAGAGATAAAACCGTCTGTTTTTCCTGATTGCTCACTTTTCTTCATCCTTAATTCTAATTGTGACAGAACAGGGCTGGCTGGCAGGTTCATAATATGTAGATAACATGAAGACTTCTTGCAGGTCACAAAAACTAGTCAGTACGTTGACAAATGCTGAGCAAAGGTTGTGCCTCATGGTCTCACCCAAAGTAAGACATGGTCAGTTATGGCACTGATCAGCCTCTGAAGTCAGCTGGCATGTGAATTTCCAACCTGCTTTAACCAGAATGACTGAGCAGCTGACGTGGTGGGACAGATCAGCCTGGAAATGACTTGGCCCCAAAGAGCACACAGTTTCACAGAGTTAGGGAAAGGGTGCTAAGAGAGAACATACCAGCTTGACTCTGTACTCCTTCATGTGTGAAGGAAAAAAAAAAAAGATCTTGTCAAAAACAATTTTATTCATCTCTAGAATTAGAGGCTGGACTTAATTCCTCCCTGATACACAGGTGCCTCAGCTCTGGGATTCTCTTCTTTGCCCTCTGGGCAGGGGGTTTCATGGAGAAAAGAAATACACGTTTTATTAACAAAAGAGTAAATAATTTATTTAAGGTGATGATACAAGCGCAAAACATGGATTGTTTCTGCTCCAGCCAGCACTGAATGTCGGTGAAGCCAGCTTAGCTGTTTATTTTGAACTTCCATGAATCTGTTCAGAAACGTCCCCATCTTGTTCCAAGTGGTGACTGGTAACTCTTCACCGGGTGTGAGTGTACCCACCCCTGCTCCATCCCAGATGGCCCTCCATCCTTCCTGTGTGCTTATACTGCCCAGCTCCCACCTCAGCGAGCTGGGATAGGTATCCCTGAGGAAGCAGTTGCACAGACTTATGTCAAGACTTGTGTTCTGAGTGGGGCTGAAGTGAGCAAGGAGAACTCAGTGCGCTGGGGATGGCGGCGGGGGGGAGTTGTGAGGAAAAATTCTTAGGGAGTTCTCTGGTTAAACAGGAGAAACCAAGATTAGTGGTGAGGATCAAAAGGGCAAGAGAGAAAACCAAAACCAAAACAGCCCAGACAACAAAAAGGCAGGAGAGGAGTCACAGTTTGGGACACAGACGGGAGGCCGCGTGGGAAGCGGGTCGGAAAGGGTGGGGGTGACCCCGCGGTGACCCCGCAGCTGCCTCTGCTGACCCCGGAAGTGCCAGTGGCCGGCCTGGCCTGACGCAGGGAGCATACCCGACAGCCAACGCTGTCCCTTCGTCAGAGCTGCCCATCCTTCCTGCTGAGTTGGGAACTCCGGTTCCAGGGAGACAGCGTCCACAGCAGACCCTGGAAGAGGGCTCGTGTTCCCGCCGCGCGGGGCGCGTCCCCTGACTTCTGTCAGAGCTGACGGGCCAGCTGAGGGAGGCGGCAGGTCACCTGCGTCTCTGCCCAGATCAAGAGTGGTCACGTGAGGAGTGGACAGGGTAGGGCCCAGAAATAAATGAAGATGCTCCTCCTGGAAAGGAAGAAATATACTTTTCCTAGTTTCCTTAAATGCTGATGTGTTTGTTTAAGTGAGACTCTTGGTTCCAGTAAGAAGATGTCCCACTCAGAGCAAGAAGCATACGGACTCCAGATCCAAACTGGGGAGAGGGAGGAAGACAGGCAGGTGTTGCTGCGATGAGGCACACCAGCAGGGGGCTCCAGCACATCCAGGCTTCCAGTTTCCTATCTTTCCTTCATTCTGAGACCAACTTTCTCCACAGCTTGTGGCTCCAGGGCTCATCCTTCCATTTTTACCATCAGAATAGAAGGGAGTCTCTTTCCTTGCATCTGATTAAGAAAAGTCCTCCAGAAGGAATTAGACTGGACTGCTGGAGTTTTATGTCTAACCTTGTGAAAATGGGGGTTGGAACTGACTGGGATGGACCATTTTTCTCTTGACGTGGCTTGGAGTGTGTGCATGTGTGTACATGTACCAGTTGGTTGGTTGAATGAGTGGATGAGTAGGGGGGTAGTTGACTGGTGACTTGGTTGGTTGGGGAAAAGAGGATGTGGGGGAGGCAGTTTCCAAGGGGAATCCGAGTTCTGTGACCAGACCGGGGCATTCCGGCCCAGCCACGGGCGCGGTTATTCAGCGCTGGTTATGTTCCTCTTTCCTGATCCACTTAGCCATGCAGAGTCAGAGCTCCAGAGCCATCCAGGTTCTCAGGATGGGATTTACTGATGCTTTTCACATTCTTTGGGCATTTAAAATATTTTCGACATATTTTGCAGCAAATATCCATTGCCTTTATATTATAAGGTTTTGTTTTTTAAAGAACAGAATGGGTAAGTTTTCAGTAATCCAGGCAGAAATATTAAGAACAAAAACAAAGAAAAATCCTAATTTTACGTTGATGTTCTTGCAGTATGTCTTTTGAAACTTAGTTGTAAAGCTGACAATGTATTTAGGTGTACGTGACCAGGACTATTTCTTTTCTAGGTAGGAGAAAGGATACTGAAAAACAAACAAACATAAAAAGTAAGAGGCCCTCAAAGCTTTGCTCCATAAGGCAGAATATATAGATTTTTATACATGTAATTAAGGCAGTTTATTTTACCCCTTTCTCTTCAGAGACAATGGAGAGAAGCAGGAAAACTTCTGGAAATCTGTATATACCTTGTGGATGAAGTCACTGTTTACAACAGGATCAGAGAGGGTTAAAGCAGTTGTCAGGACCCTGATAAACTAACTGAGAATAAGACAGAACAGAAAATATCTTCTCTCCCCATAATGCATAATATCTAAGTACTCAGGTTCTTTTCATTTTCTTGCCCTAAGGATTATTTAACATTAAAGAAGATTTTGAAGAAAGAGCAAAAATATTCTCCATTTAAAATTCTCTTTCTCATGTACTTTTGTCACTGTCCAAGTTTCCACAATGAATACATGCAACTTTGACAAAGGAAAAAGCTATTAAAAANGTACTCAGGTTCTTTTCATTTTCTTGCCCTAAGGATTATTTAACATTAAAGAAGATTTTGAAGAAAGAGCAAAAATATTCTCCATTTAAAATTCTCTTTCTCATGTACTTTTGTCACTGTCCAAGTTTCCACAATGAATACATGCAACTTTGACAAAGGAAAAAGCTATTAAAAATAAAGTCCAGTTAAAATCTGCTTTCTAAGAAAGAAGAAGTGAGAAGAGGGCTGGGGTGGACCTTGGTGGCATGTTCATGGGGTGACTCCCTAGATACAGCCAGCAGGAGCGAGTTTTCCTTAAAAGGGCAGGCACACTTATCAGCTCCTGTTGGAGAGTTTGGAAGGGTCAGTGAGAGGGGAAGCCAGTCAGAAATTTTGGACAGAGAAAATACTGGAAGTCTTCCCTGAAGACTCCACTGGGATTCATTTATTCAGCAAACATGTATTGAGTGTCTATTATGAGAGGGTAGGTAGAGCAGCAAGATGAAGCCCAGAGCTGCTGGAGCTCACTGCCTGGGTTGAAATGCTGGCTGCGTGCCCCTGGGCAGGTCACTCAACATCCCTGTGCTCTTGTCGCTTCATGAGATTTTGGGACGACCGCACTAGTTGATCCACATGAATGCTCTGAACAGTGAATGCCTACTGCTGAGTGTTAAGAATTGTATATTGCTGGCTGGTACACTTATGGTCTCTATCCTTAAGGAGGAGGCTGAAACAATACAAACCGGAAGTCTATGAAGCAAGATGAAAGACCTGCCAGGTTCATCTTGTCAGGTCACAGAATTGCTGGGAGGCTCTCCAGCTGAATAGCTTGTGGGAAATCGTGCTGCCCAGGGCTCCTGCCCCAGGCAGCCTTTTGCAGGTCACTGGGTCGCAGAAGGCAGGTCTCATGAAGGGAGTTTCATTCTAAGTCAGCATGACAGGGTGATGATGAAGACTTTTACTGAGCACTTCCTCTGTAACAGGTACTTTTCTAAGTGTTTGTGGGAGTTAACTCCCTCACCTGCTCAGGCAGGTATATTATTACCTCCATTTTACAGATGGCACAGAAAGAGGAGATAACTTGCTAGTGGTCACACAGCTGGTGTATGGTAGAGCTGGGATCTGAACCCAGGTCATCCATCTCCAAAATTAGCCTGTATGTCACCATGGTCACCCCATAAATGTACCATTTTTATTGACTTTGTAGGAATTTTCCAAATGTGATGCTGGCTGCTATTTGCCTACTTCCTTGAGTTTCATTCATCTGTTCCTTCAGCTGACATTCACTGAGCTCTTTGCTCGAAGTGGGGCACAGCGTGACCTACTAGGTGCAGAAGAGAAGCCAGAATCCTCCCATCAAGCTGTTTCGGGAGATAAGGCTTGTGCCCAAAGGCGGGAAGTGACAAGTTTCTGGTGAGGAGCAGGGGATCAGGGCTCAGGGACACAGGAGCAAAGATGGTTTGGGGATGGCAGAACAGGCAACACCTCAGCTCACTCAGAGCCGAATCTTGAAGGACAGAAGGTTTTGACAGATGGTCATTCAAGAATGTGTCATTGCAGTCAATGAGAATTTCTTGGTTTGACAAATGTATTATGGCCATGTATCATTTCCTCATGTAGAAGTGCTTTATAGTATCTTTGCAACTTTTCTGAAAGTTGAAGTTTTTTCCAAACTAAAAAGAAAGTTATTTAAAAAGTGATAGCAGAAGAATATGAAAGTGCATAATAGTTTTTGGATACGTTAAATGTCCACTGAATACTGTTTACACATAAGACAGTGAATCTCCATATGATACATTTATTTACTGCAGGGCAGTACCAAGATTATGTCTGTACTGTAACATTTTAATCAACATATAGCAAACTATGACTTTGAATGTATGACTACTAACTTGCTAAATTAACATCACACAATTTTACCTATCAGGCAATAATATCTATACTAACTTCATAATTATTTAAATGTCCCAGTAAAATCTTCATGTTGACTTATCAAATTATTTTTCATTTTTGTTTAAAAGCACATTTTGCATCTTNAGTATGACTACTAACTTGCTAAATTAACATCACACAATTTTACCTATCAGGCAATAATATCTATACTAGCTTCATAATTATTTAAATGTCCCAGTAAAATCTTCATGTTGACTTATCAAATTATTTTTCATTTTTGTTTAAAAGCACATTTTGCATCTTCGCTGTATTATATCCCATACATTCTCATATAGGCAATCTTAGGAGTATGTAACAACTTAGATATAATGGGTGTTTAATAAATAGTTAAATAAATTTAATAAATGGGCTGAGTCGATTTTTAAAAGTTCAGGAAGAGAAGCAAGTACTAGGGAGCATGTGTCACAGCAGAGAAATTAAGAAAAGAGGAGAGAAGAACTAGGAAGGACACCACCAACTTGGTCAGGGCAATAGCTTTCCTTTCTTTGCTCTTAAAACCCTGTGGATGGCTTCCTGTGAGAATGAGGTTCTAAGTCCTCATCATGCCTGCTTCCCGCCTTGCCTCTTGGGTCCCTTGAGGCTTCTAGTGCCTCAGCCAACAGCCTTCTTTCCACTCATGGACTAGAGGCTGCTCCTTCCTCGGCGCCCCATCCCTGCGCATGGTCACAGTAGGTCCCACGCCTCCTTCAGGTTTCAGCTCAATTGAAACCTTCCCTGGCCCCCACTTTGTGTTGTCAGCATACTTTTTTTTGGTAGCACTTGCTTGTTTGTGTGATTAGTCAACTAACGCTTGCTTTGATGATAAGCGCCATGAGAACAGATAAATGCTTGCCCTTGATTGTACACATCATAAGAACAGATAAATATCTGTTTGGCTTACTCTCGTACTCCAGCACGGAGCATCTTTTGAGATAATATGCCCTCAAAACATGAGATCAGTGAATGGAGAAACTACCAGATTTGATAACTGATTAGGAGGAATGCAGGCTTTTGAACACTAATGACAGAAAAAGTGGAGCTGCCATTTGCTATGAAAGGGAGCATAGGATAAAAGGTTTCCAGGAGTCATTTATGAATCCAGTGTTGTACATGTTGATTTGGAGGGCCTGAAGGTCATGAATTTGTCCAGCAGGACATAGCAAGTTTAACACTTAAGGGAAATATTACAGCTAAGGAAAGAAAGAAAGGATGAAGAGTTTGCAGGTATATCAGTGAGAATTAATTTAGAACAGCAAATAACTCCAAAAGAACAGCAAAAAAATCCAAAAGACAGAGACTTAACTTTGTCAGGACTTCTTTTTGTCTCCCCTAAAAGAGTCTGTAGGTAGGAAGTCCCAGGCTGTTCTGGTGGCTGCATGGTCCCTGAGCCTGCCCTCTCTTCTCTGTACCACTGTTCTTAGTGTGTGGATTCGATCCTCAAAGTTGCCTTTGGCCCCAGATGTCTGCTGGGGCTCTAGTCATCAAAGCTGTCTTTCTGGCAGCAGGAAGGAAGGAGGAGGAGGTGAAACAGACTCCCCTGAAAGCCCAATCCACTTCCATCTCACTGGCCAAAGCTTAAACAAGAGGTGACTCTTGCTTTAAGTTAAGCTGGCGATGTAGCCTTTGAGATGTGTGCATTGCTACCTTGAAGAAAGTCAGTGATTTTACTAAGAATAATAATGCTTCTTGGGTGAGTGAGGGCTGATTGTACCACAGCCCAGAGGAGACAGTCGAGAGAAATGTGGCTTCATAAATACTCGCCCTGCTGAGAGGCACAAGTCTCCAGTATCAGAAGTATTGGATATTAGCACAACAGGGAAACTCAGGAATCACCTGGTCAGTACCCACATGTTGCTGTTGCAGAGACTTGACCCCTAGAGATGACGAGACTTGGCCAACATCACACAGCAAGTGGAAGGCAGGGCTGGGCAGAACCAGAGTCCCTGGAGGAAGTCAGGGAACATTAGGCAGGGATTTTGTGGCAGCTCCATCTGAACCCACCCAAATAAGGGCTCACTTTACACAATTTTACAACAGTCACTCAAGGGAGACCTAGCAGGGGGCGGGCTTGGATCTGTATCTCAGCTGTGTGACCTTCTCTGAGCCTCGGGCACCCCACATTTGGTAGTCATTATTATCATTATCATTAGAAAGCAATAAATCTTTTTGGAATCATGAAATGAATTGGTGAACAAATAAAACATGAATGAATGAAATGAGAACAGCCAGCCAACCCTCTGAGATGATTTCACTGTAAAACTGGATAGGTAGCCTCTCATGAATGAGTGAAATTAGTTGGATGGTTCACCCGTCCATCTGAGATATCTCAAGTGTAAAGCTGGGTAGGGAGCGTCTCGTGTGCCCCAGCTCCCCATTCCATCCTTCCGGTTCTCCACGTCTGCCCCTCTTCTGTCTGTGTGCCTTTGGGTCCACTGCAGCCTGCCTGCCAAACCGTGCCGCGCCCCTTGTGATTCTGATCCCCTTCCAGACACACAAGTCCTCCACGCCTTGATTTAATTTTCCTGTTTTCACCTTCACATATCTCCTCTCCCACTATTTCTTTTTTTTTTTCACTTTATTTTTTTTAATACATAAATAATTTAATTAAAAAAATATAAGACTTACAGCAAAGAAACAAATCTATAATGGCAAATATTAAGGCAACAAAATATGAATAAGAAAAGGTGATTTTTAAAGCCAGGATCATTACCAATGACTCAAAATCATACAATGCATAAACTATGCCTATAGTCTACCGAATAATAACATAATAATAATATCACTCCTCTCCCACTATTTCATCTTCACCTCAACCCCCTCTCCCATTCATCAGGCTATATATTTTGAGTGTTTCCATGAGGCTGAGCTCAAGATTGTGGGCCAGTATAAAGAAGACAACAGTCACAGACTCTGGCCTTGAATTACTTCCAGCATGATGACAAATGCCTTCAGACGTCATGACTTGGAGGTAAGATACAGACACCCGTACTGTAGCTATGCCTTCCTCACCATCCCCCTTCATCACTGGCATTTCTCAACTCTGTCTTGATCTACTGTTTGCCACTTAACACCGTTTTGTGTTATCATTAGTAATTCTTATCAAATTTAAAATGCTGGGAAATAGTTATATTTGTGGTCTTTTCTTCTCTATGTTAAAAAAAAAAAAAAAAAACCCACTTCATCAATTCAATATCAACACTCCAGGTAAAATAGCATTAAATTACCAGGTGAAACATGCAACATCCAGAAACACTGTAAGTGAGATCCTCATTAAAATTAATTTGTTTTCACTGAGCATATACCGGATTGGAGTTTTATTTGGAAACACAGAATTTATATCTGTTGTAAAATATGGCAATAAGTCTCCTGTGGCTGTGGCCAGGACTGTGTGCCAGCTGGAGCGGAAGCAGAACTCTGGTGTTAGCTTGTCTGGGGAGGCTTCTCATCCAGGGAGCCTGAAGCCCTGCCTTGTGGTGAGAACAGCCCGTTTCCTCTCCCACCACTTCTGCAGCTAACTAGCTGATTGACTCTGGGACAGCCGCTTCACTTCCCTGGCCTCAGTGTCCCCAACTACAATATCAAGACGCTAGATTCAACCATTTCCAAGTCAGCAGTTCTCACACTAAACAGTGCACAGAAAGCATCTGAGCAGCTGCTTAAAAATTCCAAGTCCAGTCTTCATCCCTGAGGGGGTTTGGGCCCAGGAATCAGGGGTTTTAACAGGCATCCCAGACTGTTTTCCAGGGGGTAGTCTGAGGGCCATGCTACAGAATCCACTGTAAGCTCTTACTGAGATCCAGCACTTCAGTGTGCTGGATCTTCCTCAAAAGCATATTTCAAATAAATTCTCAAAGAAGAAGGAAGAGAAGACAGAGGAAGAAAATAGAAAGGGAATAAGAGAGGCCCCTATCATCCCTGAAAAGGAGCTCTGCAGCGCAGGCAGCGTGGGCCCAGGCTGAGCGCTCCCCTCCCCGCCACGCACTGGGGGGGCTTCATCAGAGGGGCCTCTTATATTACCTACTGTTCCCACACTGCTCCAGCAATAGGGTCTGCTTTGACATACTGGACATTTTTAGCAGCCCCTCGCAGTGCCAAGCAATTTCCCCAAGATTTGAGGAGATAACAGCACAAGTGAGGCATGACCAACTGAGTCCAGGGAGAGAAGGTGTCTTCAGTGTTCCACTGGCAGGAAAACACAAGCATGAATCCCTTGGCACCCAGGAGCAATCACCTTCAAAGACCAGCTCCCTTCTTTAAGGATCTGAGAGGCAGCGGCTGCTGCTGCTGCTGCTGCTAAGTCGCTTCAGTTGTGTCCGACTCTGTGCAACCCCATGGACTGCAGCCTACCAGGCTCCTCCATCCATGGGATTCTCCTGGCAACAATATTGGAGTGGGTTGCCTGGAGAATGGGTTGTCTTCTCCGGAGAGGCAGCGGGGAGAGACCTAATTTCCCT
Source organism: Neotragus moschatus (assembly GCA_006410615.1). Classification (NCBI taxonomy): domain Eukaryota; kingdom Metazoa; phylum Chordata; class Mammalia; order Artiodactyla; family Bovidae; genus Neotragus; species Neotragus moschatus. The sequence goes on along the minus strand of SJYA01003911.1, from coordinate 21,722 downwards.
TAACGAGGTCTTCTTATTGCTGATCTAGGGTGATAGATACCGCCAGGCACTTTGGGGCATTTAAATCAGGAACTGCTTAGAACAAGCGTGGAAATAACAACAGTGGCTAGAACTCACTTTATGCCAGGGAAAATTCTAAGTAATTTACCTGCACTAACTCATGTAAGCCTTTCAGCAATCCCCTGCAAGAGGAATTATGACTGTGGTCATTTTCCAGAGATGGAGGGTCATGGCTACGAAACAGAAGACCCGGGATTCCAGGTAGGGCAGTCTGACCTTGCAGCTGAAGTTCTCCACTTGGCTCTGCTACTATTCTGAGGAGTCTCAGCTCTCCCTCGCTGTAGCTCGTGACCCCAAGAGCTCCTTGCTTGTCCCTTTCTCAGCTTGCTCATCCTCATCTCTTTTTCCCATCTCATCTCTGTTTCCCATCTCATCTCTGTTCTATAGGAGGGCTTTGCAGACAGAGGATCAATCAAAGAGGAGTCCTTGCTTGGGAGGGTAACAGAGGGCAGACTTGTACCCTCCTTGGCAGCAAACATTCAGAAATCTGGGGCAAGCAGAGTCTAGTGCTTACAGAAAATACAGGAGCAACACAGCCTCGATGATCAGACTCTTTGGGGTCCTGCTATCAAGAAAGGCTGGTGCAAGCCCCTCTCCAACCCTCTCCACTCAGCTCATTCACCTTCAGAGTGAAGGTCTAGTTCATTTTCTTTTGAGGGTTGTCCTTTTCCCCCCCCCTAAGTAGGCTCTTCTTAGTCTTCAGGTGATTAGATGAAAAAGATAAAACGCCTTGTGCATGTAAAATTTCCTCCTGCAGGAGGTGAGTGGCTGGGAGAGAGCCTCTGTAATGATGAGTCACCGGCTGGATTTGAAACAACTCCAAAGATGCACAGGGTGAAGACTCAGGAAATAACCAGCTGACTGGCACTTCTGAACCCAGTTTCTACCACGGATTAGCTTTCCTAATTTTTTTCCTCGTCGGTTTTCTCTGCTGTGGCGCTAAGCAGCAGCCTGCTCACCGGCCTCATTAAAATGCAGATCTATACTTCCTCCTGTACCTGGAGTCCTGGGAGCCAGACTCCGCACAGAGGGGAGAAATGAGAGCAGGGCTAAAGAGGAACATATAAAAAATAAATGAGCCATTCATAAAAGTGAGCATTATTACCAAAAGGAGCCGTCTGCCAACATCTCTGTGTGTATATTAACTCTGGATGCTGAGCTCTGTAACAACACGGAATTAAGCCAAGGCATCATCTTTTTAGCAGTTGCTCACTTGATCTACTATTAACTTTAAACAAACCAATTGTGAAATGAACGCTTGGCTCTGCCATAATGATGATGAGGCTTCACCCAGTACTATTTTTTATAATGTAAGCTTGAAAATTGTGAAAATAAATTCAGCTGTGCTTAGTACACGCTCACAGTTCTGCAAAGAAACCAGACATTCGGATCAGGTTGGGGCGGGGAGGGTGGCCTTGTTTCACTCAAACAGCTTTATGAAGTCATTTGCACACATTCTAAAAACTGACTTTATTTTTCTTTAACTTAGCATATCTTTCCCTGAAAATCCGATATGCCAATATGTTGGGCTTTTTGCTGTCTCCATGAGCAACTGCAGATGGCTTTTTTTTCTTCACACTGAAAGATGTACATGTTCGATGCCTGTCTTTTCGTCTAAGGCCTGTGAATCTACTGAGGTAAAAGTAGCAGAGAATCCCACAAAGAGCCTTCTTGTCATCATCAAGGTCCCCAAGACAGTCTGAGCACCTGTTTCTCTTAATTTTTTTTAAAAAATGTTTTTTTACTGCCGTATCGTTGCTTTGGGGCTTCCCAGATGGCACAATGGTAAAGAATCTGCCTGCAATGCAGGAGACTCAAGAGACTGGGGTTTCATCCCTGGGTCTGGAAGACACTCTAGAGAAGGCAATGGCACCCCACTCCAGCATTCTTGCCTGGAGAATCCCAGGGACAGAGGAGCCTGGAGGGCTACAGTCCATGCGGTCGCAAAGAGTCGGACACAACTGAGCCCAGGATGAATGCACATAGTTGCCTTACAATGCTGTGCTAGTTTTTGCTACGTGGAAAAGGGAATCAGCTATACGTCCACATGCGTCCCCTCTTTTCTGGATTTCCTTCCTATTCAGGTCACCACAGAGCACTGAGTGGCATTCCCTGTCTGAGCACCTATTTCTTACGCAGCTGAACGAGTCTTATTGCTCTTTGCATCTCACAGTTGGAGCTGGGTTCAGGCCCCTCTGGTGAACTGTGACTGAAGGAAAAACAACTGATCCCCACCCGCGGCTGGAGGAATCAGGGTCGTGACTCTGCGGGCACCCCTTGTACATCTCTGCGGGCTACCAGCTCGCGTCTGTTGCCCGCAGTTCTGAGAACAGTCCGCTGCAGACGCTGGCCGGAAGAGTCATTACGGTCGCTGATGTCCTCACCATCTGGAATGGTCACAGTTGTCAGGATCCGAGCTGACTCACCATGCTGAGAAGTCGGTTCACTCATGGCAGCTCCAACCAGGAGGGGTGAAGCTGTTGCTTAGTGCTGCGGCGGGAAGCAAATGCCCGCCAGATGAAAAGGAGGGGCTGCTGATTTGCTCTCGCCTGTTTGAAAATAAAGTGGCTTGGAATCTCCGGCTCAGCTGCATCTGATAACAGGCCATACTTTCTGCTGGGAGCTGGGCTGTGTCCATGGGCAGAGGACCTGTGCGTCCTCTTAGTGGTGCCCCGAGGAGCTGCAATTCCCTGGTGGAGGCTGAAGCAGTCTGGTGTGGAGAGGCTGCTCAAACAGATGAGGGTACGATTTTTTATGCAACACCCGCCTGGCAGCATTTGCCCTTAGGTTGCTCTGCGCAAATCCTTCCCTCACCAGAGACACCTGGGGGCTGGCACACTCGGGCCCTGCGGAAAGCCCCATTGGCAGCTGGACTCTTGGAGGGGTCACTCATCCTGCACTTCAGCTCTTACCTCCTGGCTACCCTTGATTTGGGACTTCCAACCTGCAGAGTTGTGAGCAAACACACTCAGTCCGTGGGCATTTGTATGGCAGCCCTAGGAAACTAAGCCCATGGGGGACCCTCAGACCTTACATGTCATGAGAAGCAGCCGGCAGACCAGAGCCCAGTGGACTCTCCTTATGACCGAGGCTTTCGTCAGCTCCTCCATGAGACGCGGCACCAAATATCCTTAGAATCTGTGCTATAAAATATGAAAAGTTTTCATCTCGTGGGGGGTTGATTTCTTTGAATCAGCTCCTTTTGTCACCATCAAGGATCCTGAGTCTAGGCTGAAATCTCACCTCTGTCCTTTCCAGGTTGGGCAGAAGCAGGCATGCCATGACAATTTCTCCTGGAGGTGACAGTGCAGGGTGTCTTTTTACACCGTTTCCTGTTCATTGCCATGTGGTGGCCACGTCGTCCTCCTCTCTGCTCGTCTTTCCAGCCTCCTTTTCTCCTTGGTCTTGCCTTCTGCAGGCACTTGCTCATTTCACCCGTGATCCTGAGGACCTTGTTGTGAGGATATTCACCAGCATCCTTAATCTTAAAAGAAAAGTGAACACTGAAGTAGCATTTACACATTATCCAATAAGCTCATTTAACCCTTACAACTAAGCTGTTGCATGCCCCTTTCATAGACAATGAAACTGAGGCCCAGAGCGGCTAACCCGCCCAAGGTCAATGACCAAGGAGGGGAAGACAGGAATCCACAGAGTCTGACTCAGGAGTCCCAAGCGTAATATGGGATAAATTGCTTCCAGAGGGCAGCAGAGGAAAAAGTGCCACTGGGGCTGGTGACCACATGCCACCTTCTCCTTCCCACACCCACCAGCCCTTTGAGACCATCCTATTTGAGAGCAGAACACCCCCTCTTCATGTACAACTCCCCCTTGACCCAGAAGACACACGAAGCTATCTGTAATTTCCTACAGCCACAGCCACGAGTGAGCTAAAATTAAGCCTAAATGGAAGCTGCAGAGAGTGATTCAAGATCTGCCGGGTCCCAGAACAAGCCTCGCCCCCCTGCGCCCAGGTGGCCCCTAAGTGGAAGCCACCTCCTCCCTGCCCCAGAGGGGTGGGGCTGCAGAATATGTCTAAATGCCTGAATATGTCTCAACATGTCTCATGAGAAGAAGGGGCTGCCCTTCCTGTCTGTCCACGCTGTCCTCCCACTTCTGGCTCCTTCCTGAGGACCAGCCTCCTTCCCTGGCAATGACCCATGCCTCTCCCGACCCATGCCAAGAAAAGTCCTCTCCTTCTCCCCCAGGATAGAGTCCCTATGCTCTCAACAAGATCCCTGTCCTGACACAACACAGTAAACCTAGCGTCAAGCATCCTCTGCAACGGAGGCGGCAGGTTCTGGCCGTTGGGACTCTCACCTCCTAACCCTGTAACCTGTCAACACAGACACACTCTTACTCTACTAGCCATTTACTCCCTGCTGTGATCAAAACGACATTCCTTTAAAGAAAGAAGATGAAATGAGCTAAGTTGACTGGGGAGTATAAGGAACATTGGGCTTCCCAGGTGGTGCTACTGGTAAAGAACCCACCTGTCAATTCAGGAGTTGCAGGAGACCCAGGTTCGATCCCTGGGTTGGGAAGACCCCCTGGAGGAGGAAATGGCAACCCACTCCAGGATTTTAGCCTGGAGAATCCCAGGACAGAGGAGCCTCGTAGGCTACAGTCCATGGGGTCGCAAAGAGTCAGACACAACTGGGCGAATTCACTCACTCAGATGCTCCTGGCCACAGGGGACTCACGGTGTTGTCCAGTCAGCCCCAAACCCTTAGGAAACGAGACTGACCACAACACTGCAGTGAAAGTTATCCTTGGCTTCTGGGAAGCTGTCCTGGACCTAATTGCTATATTTCATTTGGTCCCTTCTGCCAAAAACTGGCATCTGATTTCTGCCTGTGCCAATGACTCCCGTTATTAACTTGATGCCAGGGTGTGACATGTTTGAAAATTATTGCAAATTTAGTGACGGCCCGGTGCTGGTCAAAGGCTGTGCACACTGCAAAAGTGAAAGTATGGTTTATGCTTCGGGAAAATCTGCAGAACACTTTCTTAAACCACTGCCTGATGTGAAAGGGAGGGTTTTGTTCCTCCCCCAGCAGAAGCCAATTTCTGGTTTTGACATAAACAGGAGCTGTATGTTATGTGCTGAAATGAAGTTATCTATTTTTTAAATCACTTCTGGTTCAAAAAAGCAACTTACTATCATGATCATGATAATAGTTTAAGATCAAGTTCTTCAAAAGACAAATAAGATTTTTCCAAATGTTATCACACTGAAATACTAAACATTAGAATCTCAGTTTATCAACAGTTCATACTCAGGATATGAGGAAAGCAACTGACTCAGTTATAGGGCAGCCTCTAGCAGAATCTAGAAAGATGCTTAGGAAATGAAGGTTATTGGTTTTCAAGTTAAGGAAGGAAACTTAGTGATTCAACTTCTTATCTTAAAGATGAACGGGAGGGACTTTCCTGGTGGTCCGGTGGTTAGGACTCTGTGTTTCCACTGCCAGGGGCACAAGTTCAATTCCTGGTTGGGAACTAAGATCCTGAATGCGTGGCCAATAAATAAATAAAAATAAACACTGATGCAACACCCCCCCCCCCCACAAAACTCCGTGATGAACAACAGCAAAAAGAAGAAGAAGAAGAAAAAACGAAGAAGGTGGGAGAACTTCTCTGCTGGTCCATTGGTTAAGACTCTGTACTCCCAAAGCAAGGGCTGTGGGTTTGATCCCTGGATCACATATGCTTCATGTCATGACCAAAAAATTGAAATGTAAAAAAAAAGATGAAGGGGAAAAAAGGTTTGCAGGTAAGTTTGGGGAAAGTCGTCAGTCCCCAGAAGGGGTGATTTCCAGCCCTGCAGAGTGTTCACTTCTGGCACCCTGCGCTGTGCTCAGGACTGCAGGCTACTGATACTTCTGATGTCTGACCTGAACCAAATGCCGCAGGGCTGCCCCGGTGTTTTTCACACCTCCCTTGCACCTCGCTCCTGTCCAGCTCACTTCAGGATGGAAGTTTTCATCTTTTAAAACCTCAGGGTTGACTGGCTGCACTAACCACGTCAGCCACACCCCTACTGTCTCACCAGCCCCAGGGAAAGCTAGCGCTCACAGTAGCCGTTCTTCTTTGCTTGCTTTCTCTCTTGTTTTTCTTCCATCTTATACCTAATTATATTCCTCTGAACCTCTGGCTGGCTTCATTTTAGCCCATCTACTAACATAAGAACCAGAAAGTCTTACCATCAAGTTTCTGAACTTAAAAAGGCTCTTAATTTTGCCAAAAGCTACCCAAAAGATGACCTTTAACCATATCATCCTTATAGATTTCCTCTTTCCCGTCTCTGGATCATGCTTTTTAAAAGGGATCAATTTGGGCAGAAAAAGAATTGATCCTGTATTCATTTAGGCAAAAGAAATCAGGCATTTAGCTTTGAGACCAAATTTTTTTTAATAAAGTAGAACTGAAATTTACTTTCATATATTGATAAAAAATACAAAACAAACAAAAAGTGATTATCTGGGTAGGATCACGGGGAAGGCCCTCCTGTAGAGAGATCCTTGTACGTTGTTTGTATCAACATAAAGTTCAATCAGCACTCTAGTTCTGAAACTATTTTTATAAATAGTTTTATTGTAGATATAATAACTACCCATTATAAAAAAATAAAATGAATTTGGATATCAGAAACAAGAACAACACAAAAACATTCAGGAGACTTGAAGCTTAACCCTGCTGTTACACAGCAGTGTGAATTCAAAGCTGTCATTTGAACTCTCTGCACCACATTTCCTCATTTGTAATATGGAACTCACAAACTGAATCGTTTTTAATTTGCTGAGATCTTGGATGCTCTCTAGGGCAGCAAAATATATTTTATCTCCTTTTTGTAGATGAAGGAATTGAAAACAGGGAAATTAAATGAATTGCCTGAAACTATCACCCCAAAGGACTGAGAATAAAAATAAGATAATAAGCAAAGAATATATCATAACATCTAATACTCTGAATTTATATTTGTCTTTGGCACAATATTAGGGAGGATAAGGTCTATTTTTCTTAGCTTTGAGTCCTCACTTCTCTCTGAACACCACTTAAATTTGTAGTCATTATTTTCCCAGAGGGACAAGGCAAGCTGGTAATGCTGTTGTATTAATAGCTGTCTGATGTGGCTTTTAATGTTACACTTCAGTACAGCTGGATTGGTATACCTCAGAAAATAGACTATGAGAAATATTGCAAATTCAGCAACTTTTGGAAGTATGATGGTTGCCTGCTGGTAGCTTCTCAATCTTAGCCTTTTGTGACTGCTGTCCTATCTTGAACATTAAAAGGTTAGGGTGCAAGGAGATTGTGCCTGGAGATAAATGGACAAGATGCTGGCAGCTTGAAGATAATTTCTGGGTATGAGAATCATGTCCTGTTCTCCCTTCCTAAAAAGCTGATCATTTGGAAGGCAACCCAATACAAAGCAAAGTTAATTTAGAAAAGTGCATGTGAATGAAATGTGATTTATTTTCAAATATCTTCATTTCAGTATACTTTAGTTATTTTAGGTGAAAAATGTTCGTCCAAATTCCTAAAGTGGACCTAGAACTGCTTTGGTTCAGAGCTGCCACCAAGAGACCCAGTTGCCAGAGGTTTGTGTTGGACTTTGGACCAACAGCATTAGAATCACTGGGATACCAATTTTAAAATGAAGGTTTTCTACTTCTGTTTCATTGACTATGCCAATGCCTTTGACTATATGGATCACAACAAACTGTGGAAAATTCTCAAAGATGGGAATACCAGGCCACCTTACCTGTCTCCTAGAAATCTGTATGCAGGTCAACAAACAACAGTTAGAACCAGATATGGAAAAATGGACTGGTTCAGAATTGGAAAAGGAGTATGACAAGGCTGTATATTGTCTTCCTGCTTATTTAACTTCTGTGCAGAGTACATCATGCGAAATGCCAGTCTGGATGAATCACAAGCTGGAATCAAGATTGCCATGAGAAATATCAACAACCTTAGATATGCAGATAATACCACTTTAATAGCAGGAAGTGAAGAGGAACTAAAGAGCCTCTTGATGAAGGTGAAAGAGGAAAGTGCAAAAAGCTGGCTTAAAACTCAACATTCACAAAACAAAGATCATGGCATTCAGTCCCATCACTTCATGGCAAACAGATGGGGAAAAAGTGAAAGCAGTGACAGATCTTATTTTCTTGGGCTCCAAAATCACTGCGGATGGTGACCGCCATCCAGCCACAAAATTAAGACACTTGCTCTTTGGAAGAGAAGCTATGACAAACCTAGACAGCGTATTTAAAAAGTAGAGACATCACTTTGCTGACAAAGGTCCATCTGGTAAAAGTGATCGTTTTCCCAGTAGTCATGTATGGATATGAGAGTTGGACCATAAAGAAGAGCACTGAAGAACTGATGCTTTCAAACTGTGGTGGAGAAGTCTTTTGAGAGTCCCTTGGACTGCAAGGAGATCAAACCAGTCCATTCCTAAAGGAAATCAGTCCTGAATATTCATCGGAAGGACAGATGCTGGAGCTGAAGAACCATTACTTTGGCCACCTGATGCAAAAAGCCAACTCATTAGAAAAGACTCCGATGCTGAGAAAGATTGAGGGCAAGAGAAGAAGGGGACGACAGAGGATGAGACGGTTGGATAGCATCACCGACTCGATGGACATGAGTTTGAGTAGGTTCCAGGAGATAGCGAAAGACAGGGAAGCCTGGAGTGCTGCAGTTCATGGGATCACAAAGAGTCAGGCACGACTTTGTGACTGAACAATAAGAGCTAGGTTTTTTTGAATCAACCAAAGTGGAAAGGAGCCTGGTCATCTGTGCAGTTTTAAATGTTTAAATACTGACTTGTCAGTAGCTAGTGGCCATAGGCCCAGGTGTTCTTTGAGAGGTATTCAGTTGTTTCAGGACTAAAGTGGAGACAGTTTGTAGTAAAAGTTTCAGTTCAGTTCAGTTCAGTCGCTCAGTCATTCCAACTCTTTGTGACCCCATGGACTGCAGCACCCCAGGGCTCCCCAGTCCATCACCGACTCTCAGAGTCCACCCAAACCCATGTCCATTGAGTCAATGATGCCATCCAACCATTGCATCCTCTGGCGTCCCCTTCTCCTCCTGTCCCCAATCCCTCCCAGCATCAGGGTCTTTTCCAATGAGTCCGTTCTTGGCATCAGGTGGCCAAAGTATTGGAGTTTCAGCTTCAACATCAGTTCTTCCAATGAACACCCAGGACTGATCTCCTTTAGGATGGACTGGTTGGCTTTCCTGCAGTCCAAGGGACTCTCAAGAGTCTTCTCCAACACCACAGTTCAAAAGCATCAATTCCTCAGTGCTCACCTTTCTTTATAGTCCAACTCTCACATCCATACGTGACCACTGGAAAAACCATAGTCTTGATTAGACAGACCTTTGTTGGCAAAGTAATGTCTCTGCTTTTTAATATGCTGTCTAGGTTGATCATAACTTTCCTTCCAAGGAGTAAGCCTCTTTTAATTTTATGGCTGCAGTCGCCATCTGCAGTGATTTTGGAGCCCAGAAAAATAAAGTCTGACACTGTTTCTACTATTTCCCCATCTATCTGCCATGAAGTGATGGGACCAGATGCCATGATCTTAGTTTTCTGAATGTTGAGCTTTAATCCAACTTTTTCACTCTCCTCTTTCACTTTTATCAAGANCACTGGAAAAACCATAGTCTTGATTAGACAGACCTTTGTTGGCAAAGTAATGTCTCTGCTTTTTAATATGCTGTCTAGGTTGATCATAACTTTCCTTCCAAGGAGTAAGCCTCTTTTAATTTTATGGCTGCAGTCGCCATCTGCAGTGATTTTGGAGCCCAGAAAAATAAAGTCTGACACTGTTTCTACTATTTCCCCATCTATCTGCCATGAAGTGATGGGACCAGATGCCATGATCTTAGTTTTCTGAATGTTGAGCTTTAATCCAACTTTTTCACTCTCCTCTTTCACTTTTATCAAGAGGCTTTTTAGTTCCTCTTCACTTTCAGCCATAAAGGTGATGTCATCTGCATATCTGAGGTTATTGATATTTCTCCCGGCAATCTTGATTCCAGCTTGTGCTTCCTCTAGCCCAGCGTTTCTCATGATGAACTCTGCATATAAGTTAAATAAGCAGGGTGACAATATACAGCCTTGATGTACTCCTTTTCTTTTTGGAACCAGTCTGTTGTTCCATGTCCAGTTCTAACTGTTGCTTCCTGACCTGCATATAGGTTCCTCAAGAGGCAGGTCAGGTGGTCTGGTAGCCCATCTCTTTCAGAATTTTCCACCTTTCAGTTCAGTTCAGTTCTACATTTAGTGAAAGTCAAATCTGGCAGGGAATAGATGTCACACTCAAACTGAGTAGTTTGAAGAAAAATTAATAAAGAGAAGAATTACCAAAACATGAGTAGGGTATAGGGAAGCCCACAAGATGTGATGCAGAACCCGAGTCTAGCAGCAGCAGGGATCCTAGAGGGTGAGGAAGAGAGAGTGTTCCTGGAGCAAAGGGTAGCTCTATGGACAGGACTGCCAGCAAGGATTTGCAGCCTTCAGAAAGGATGCGCACTGTGCAGAGCCGTGTCCATAGCAGCATCATTCACTGTAGCCAAAAGGCAGAGACGACTCACATGCCCAGCAACAGATGAGTGGGTCAATAAAATGCGGATAGCCAGACAATGGAATAGTGTTCAACTTTAAAAAAGGAATGAAAGTCCAGTACATGCTGTGGTATGCATGAACCCCGAAGACACTTTGCTGCGTGAGAGTGTGAGATAAGCCAGACACAGAAGGACAAACGCCGGATGATTCCCCTTATAAGATACACCTAAAGGAAGCAAACTCACTCATATGAAAAGTAGAATAACGGTTACCAGGGGGAGAGTATGATGAAGAGTTATTGCTTAATGAGCATGGAATTTGTGTATGATGAACAAGTTCTTGAAATATATAATAGTGATGGTGCACTGTGAATGCACTTAATATCACTGAATTTTACAACTACAAATGGTTAAAAATGCAAATGAGAGTTTTTAAAATGCAGATAAATAGAGTGAAAATATACTACCCAAAGCAATCTACAGATTCAATGCAATCCCTATCAAGCTACCAGTGCTATTTTTCACAGAGCTAGAACAAATAATTTCACAATTTGTATGGAAATANAAGGCTGTCTTTTCACCTTGCTTATAGTTTCCTTTGTTGTGCAAAAGCTTTTAATTTTAATTAGGTCCTACTTATTTATTTTTGCTTTTCTTTCCAATATTCTGAGAGGTGAGTCATAGAGGATCCCACTTTGATTTATGTTGGAGAGTGTTTTGCCTATGTTTTCCTCTAGGAGTTTTATATCATGGCTCAGAAGAATCAATATAGTGAAAATGAGTATACTGCCCAAAGAAATCTATAGATTCAGTGCAATCCCTATCAGGCTACCAATGGTATTTTTCACAGAAATAGAACAAATAATTTCACAATTTGTATGGAAATACAAAAAAACCTAGAATAGCCAAAGCAATCTTGAGAAAGAAGAATGGAACTGGAGGAATCAACCTGCCTGACTTCAGGCTCTACTACAAAGCCACAGTCATCAAGACAGTATGGTACTGGCACAAAGACAGAAATATAGATCAATGGAACAAAATAGAAAGCCCAGAGATAATTCCACACACCTATGGACACCTTATCTTTGACAAAGGAGGCAAGAATATACAATGGAGAAAAGACAATCTTTTTAACAAGTAGTACTGGGAAAACTGGTCAATGACTTGTAAAAAAATGAAACTAGAACACTTTCTAATACCATACACAAAAATAAACTCAAAATGGATTAAAGATCTAAACATAAGGCTAGAAACTATAAAACTCCTTATATTTTAATGCAAAAATGATTTGCACCAAGTTTTATCATGCATTACCATTTCTTCTCCTCCCAATGACTTGATCTTCGTCTTCCTCCTCCTTTTGAAGAAAGTGTTTCAAAGGGAACTTTGGCAATTCTCTTAATGTTTAGTACATTAGCAAAGATTCAAGAAAATATATCTCTTACAGTTTGCTAGCATGTAAGATCATAGCATCTGGTCACATCACTTCATGGGATATAGATGGGGAAACAGTGGAAACAATAACAGACTTTCTTTTTCTGGGCTCCAAAATCACTGCACATGGTGATTTCAGCCATGAAATTAAAAAACACTTACTCCTTGGAAGAAAACTTATGACCAATCTAGATAGCATATTAAAAAAGAGAGACGTTACTTTGCCAACAATGGTCTATCTGGTCAAGGCTGTGGTTTTTCCAGTAGTCGTGTATGGATGTGAGAGTTGGACTGTGAAGAAGGCTGAGTGCTGAAGAATTGATGCTTTTGAACTGTGGTGTTGGAGAAGACTCTTGAGAGTCCCTTGGACTGCAAGGAGATCCAACCAGTCCATTCTAAAGGAGATCAGTCCTGGGTGCTCACTGGAAGGACTGATGTTAAAGCTGAAACTCCAATACTTTGGCCACCTGATGTGAAGAGTTGACTTATTTGAAAAGACCCTGATGCTGGGAAAGATTGAGGGCAAGAGGAGAAGGGGATGACAGAGGATGAGATGGTTGAATGGTATCACCGACTCAGTGGACATGAGTTTGAGTAAACTCCAGGAGTTGGTGATGGACAGGGAGTCCTGGCATGCTACAGTCCATGAGGTCACAGAGTTGGACATGACTGAGTAACTGAACTGAACTGAAGATAATGTGTACGAGTTGCTGATATCCTAGTGTGTCCATTTCAGACTCCATGATATTGACCACCATAATCTGATAACATTCCCACCGTCTAGATATTGAAACAAAGTGATATTTGAAAAAGCCTCATTAATTAGATACTCTACAAAAGCACTAATTTTTATTGTATTTTGGAAATGACTGAATCCACATACAGAATAAGAGTTACATAAATTTTACTATAAGGTTAATTTGGGCATGCCGCTTATACAACAAATTCTAAACACTATTCATTGGAGTTCTATTTTAGAGGAAGAGTCTTTATGATAGGTATAATACTAAATTCAATGTTGAACAGGTGGATATTAAGGTCTAAGCTTCTTTTCTGATCTTATTAATAATCTCATTCCTTCCTTTAATTAATAACTAAAGGACATCTGTCGTTGAATGCTTCAAATACATTGAAGGTTTCCCTGTCCTTCACTATCTCCCAGAGCTTGCTCAAACTCTTGTCCATTGAGTCAGTGATTCCATCTAATCATCTCATACTTTGTCACCCTCTTTTCCTCCTGCCCTCAGTCTTTCCCAACATCAAGGTCCTTTCCAATGAGTCAGCTCGTCTCATCAGGTAGCCAAAGTATTGGCGTTTCAGCTTCAGCATCAGTCCTTCCAATGAATATTTAGGGCTGATTCTCTGTGGGTTTGATTTGTTTGATCTCCATGCTGTCCAAAGGACTCTCAACAATCTTCTTGAACACCACAGTTCAAAAACATCAGTTCTTTGGCACTCAGCCTTTACTTTATGGTCCAACTCTCATATCTGTACATGCCTACTGGAAAACTATATCTTTGACTATATGAATCTTAGTTGGCAAACTAGTATCTCTGCTTTTTAATATACTGTCTAGGTTTGTCATTGCTTTTCTTCCAAGAAGCAAGTGTCTTCTAATTTCATAGTTGTAGTCACATTCACAGTGATTTTGGTACCCAAGAAAATAAAAGTCTATCACTTTCCCATCTATTTTCCATGAAGTGATGGGACTAGAAGCCATGATCTTCGTTTTTTGAATATTGAGTTTTAAGCCAGTTTTTTCATTCTCCTCTTCCAGCTTCATCAAGAGGCTCTTCATTTCCTCTCGACTTTCTGCCATTAGGGTGATGTCATTTGCAATTCTGAGGCTGACTCACTGATGGCTTGTGAGTCATCCAGCCCAGCATTTCACATGATCTACTCTGCATATAAGTTAAATAAGCAGGATGACAATATATAGCCATAATGTACTCCTTTCCCAATTTTGAACCAATCCATTGTTCCATGTCTGGTTCTAAGTGTTTCTTCTTATTGTGCATACAGGTTTCTCAGGGGGCAGGTTAGGTGGTCTGGTATTCCCATTTCTTTAAGAATTTTCCACAGTTTACTGTGATCCACACACAGCCAAGGGCTTTGGCATAGTCAATGAAGCAGAAGTTTTACTGGAATTCCATTGCTTTATCTATGATCCAACCGATGTTGGCAATTTGATCTCTGGTTCCTCTGCCTTTTCTAAATCCAGCTTATACATCTGAAAGTTCTTGGTTCAAGTATTTTTGAAGTCTAGCTGGAAGGATTTTAGGTATTACCTTGCTAGCATGTCAAATGAGCCCAACTGTGTGGTAGGTTGAGCATTCTTTGGCATTGACCTCCTTTGGGACTGGAATGAAAAGTGATCTTTTTCTGTCCTGTGGCTACTGCTGAGTTTAGGAATCTTCTTTCTTTTCAAATAAAATATTATAGCTACATCTCTAAAAATACAGGTTTAATTTGGAGAATGAACATCCTACAGAGGCCATTGTTACACATCACAATTCTTAATCATCTCAACATTCCTACATGATAGGTATTATGTTTAGAGATAAGAAAAATAAGGTGTGAAGAAATACTATGTTATACATCTAATGAGTGTCATAGTCAGGAGTCACATTAATATCTGTTTGACTCCTGGGTGGAAATTAACAAGATGGCTCCAGTCAGGCTCTCTCCCTCCACACTCTCACACCCTCTTGCCCCATTTTCTGTAAACAATGTTATACAGTTGTGTAACAGTTGAGATCACTTACCGTACTGCTCATGTGCATCAACGAGGTGCTCAGTTGATCACGAGCTACTTTGTGCAGTATGCCTGTATGAGCTTCACCTGAAAAGTCCAGAAGGGCTGCGTGTGGTTATGTTTTATGCTATGTCCGCTGCAATGGCTGCTGCGCCAGCCAGGAGAGAGGCTATGTTAGGGCCGCCATGCCAGCCAGGAGAGAGTAAATGTGTCTGCATTTCCTATGACTCCTCACATCGTCTTCTTGTCTCTTAGCTCAGACCCTGCCTACCATGTGTTCGGTGAACAGTACACACAGAAAGATACAGCAAGACAACTGGCATCATGAACAGGATCAGCAATACAACTCCAAAGTCACCACTCTGCCTGACTCCTCCCACTGCAGGTACTATATCTTCATCAACAATGTCCCTGAATAAATTTGGTTTTTTCTAATAAGGACTTGCTATTAACTATCCTAGGATAGGGATAATTATGTTGTTCTACTCTGAATGTCTCTATGCTTTAATTTTTAAAAGTAATCTGCAATCCTTTCCATTTATAGTTAGTGTTCTAAAACTAAAGTAATCTGCAATCCCTTCCATTTATAGTTAGTGTTCTAAAACTGAGTGTGTGTGTGTATGTTTATCTAAAGATAGAAATTCAATAAACGGCATCAGGTTCACTAGAAGCAAACACTGAGAGGAGAAGTCATATTCAGGCAATCTGTCAGGAAGTGTTCCCAAGAGTAACCAATAAGAGAAGGAGGAGAGGAAAGCAGGAGAGGGAAGGTGAAGAAGCCATACAAGGGTATGATTCAATGTGAAGTCTTAGCCTCACTTTCACTACGAGCATCAGCCTCAGTCTGCTAGAGCTAAAAGCTCCAGACTGTAAATTATACATCACAGTTTGTCCCTGCTGGAGGTAAAGGAGCTAGACTTTAATCAATAATTGGCTAAGGGCCACTCCAGAAGGATGTGAACTCCCAGGTGCTTCCAGTTCTGTGTGAACTGTTAACGCAGTTGTAGTGGCCAGAGAGCAAGTTTCCGAGAGAATCCTGACATAAACCACTAGAAGTCCACACAACTTGGGAGGGTAGGTAGAAGATTCTGAGGCAATTTGGACGGAGAACAAATAATTGAAAAGATAATGAGAATTATAGTTACAAAGGAATGACAAAATGCTATTACCATTGCAGATGGTTTGTTTGTTAAGCATATGTTAGTATACAAATAATCGGATACTACAGTTAAAGTGTGAGGATTGAAACAGAAATGGGAATTTCAAGGTTACAACTACTGAGAAATGCAAATTAATACATATCTAGGCTCTTGCAGGTATTGTAGAGCAGAAGTGGTAAGAGTCACCATCATTGCCTTGTTTACCTTTTTAGAGGAAAAGATAGAGTTGAAATTTAAATCACAGTTGTGGTTTTACCATGCAGGTAAACACTCAGCAAAATGGTAGTGTTAAAGTGGCCTTCAAGGTCCTCTGAAATCTGACTGTACTCTGCCAACAGAACCTTTACTCCAGCCACACTGATGATCTTCTTTCTGTCTCTGAAAACTAAAACTATCCCACTCTAAAGTCTTTGTATTTATTTCTCTTACTTCAGTCTGCCCACTTGTGCCTGGTTCTTTCCTCATGCTGGATCCCAGCTCTAAAGTTTCATTCTCAGAAAGGCCTTCCTGGACTACACTCAGTCCTTACCAAGCTGCCTGCTTAATTTACTTTACAGAATGTGTGAATATCTGAAATATATTCAGCCCTTCACTTGCTTATTGTTTGTCTCTCCCCCAACAACAGAATATAACCTCCTTTAACACAAGAACCAAGACTGCAATACCTAGAACAATGCTAGAATCTAGCAGACCAGAGATAATGTTTGTTTAATGAATACATTCATTATTATTCTTATCTCTATTCTCAAGGATATTATGATCTGATGGGAGAACAAAAATAAATACAACTGAAGTAAGATTTCTAAAGTTCCATGGCTCCCCAGGGATTTCTTTTATGGTGCTGAAAGCAGGGCGTGATCGGAAAAATACACTTTTCCCCACCAATTCCTGGGATATAACATAATGTGTCCCACACTTACTTTTATGCAAATTTCTACAGGAGAATTCTAACATCTATACATCTACCAGCATCTGTATCTATATATGCTTACTTCTGTCTTGTTACCATGATGCCCTGTTCATGCAGATGAAAAATGACTGTTAGGGAAGCTGTATTCAATATGTAGAATTAAGATTCCTCCTGTTCAAAGGCAAGTTAAATGCTGTATAGCATTTTTAATTTTTAAAAATATATTTCATGTCAGAAAATTATTCATATTGATTTTTTTAATGCTTTTCTTTAGCCATTTTCCTTTTCTCAGCTTCCCAGTCAAAATTCTGGCATTTCATTGATGTGTTAATTTTAGCTACAAATGCCTAGTCAGAATTTTAAGAATAATCAGTAGGTTGGCTAACTTTCAGGAAGAAATACTAGTGGTGTTTTCAAGAGGCCGCAGGATGTTGGCAATTATAAAAATGGAGGAAATAAAATCAACAGGATGGTAAAATCCATTGAGGGACAGCTTGCATTTTATAGGAAAAGATGTAACTTCATTTAGTTTCAGTCTTTATGTCTTGCAAATGTGCTTAGCACTCCTACATCCCACGGGTCTGAGCGTCAATATTTATGTGCTAGAATATTTCATTGCCTCATAAACCAAGAGGTAACCAACTATTTTTACTCTCTGGAGAAAATGTGTTATACCTGGTAGTTACAGGCAGCTCTACTTCTGACTCATACTTTTATGCATCAACTTTCGGGAAGATACAAAGCTAGATAAACAAGAAAGTTTGATCTTTTTTCCTCTTGATCCTCATATTAGATATTAACCTTATCTAATTTTTAGATAAGTGTGACTCAGCTCCAAGCAAAATTTTAATTATGGAAATCCAAGGACAAGGAATTCAGGTTTTGTGTGCTTAGTTTTAACATCATTTTCATTGTTCAGTCATTCAGTCGTGTCCAACTCTGCGACGTCATTGACTGCAGTACATCAAGCTCCCCTGTCCTTCACCATCTCCTAGAATTTTCTCAAACTCATGTCCATTGAGTCAATGATGCCATCCAACCATCTTATCCTCTGTCGTCCCCTTCTCCACCTTTCCTTGATCTTTACCAGCATCAAGGTCTTTTCCAATCAAACAGCCTTTGGCATCAGGTGGCAAAAGTATTGAGTTTCACCTTCAACATCAGTCCTTCCAATGAGTGTTCAGGGTTGATTTGCTGTAGGATTTACTGGTTCAAGCTCCTTGTTGTACAAGGGACTCTTAGGAATCTTCTCCAGCACCACAGTTCAAAAGCATCAATTCTTTGGCACTCACCCTTTTTTATTGTCCAGCCCTCACATCCATGCATGACTAAAGGAAAAGCTATAGCTTTGACTGTACAGACCTTTGCAGGCAAATTAATGTCTTTGTTTCTTAATACGCTAAGTTTGGATTGCTTTTCTTCCAAGGAGCAAGTGTCTTCCACTTTCATGGCTGCAGTCACCATCTGCAGTGATTTTGGAGCCCAAGAAAATAAAGTCTGTCACTGTTTTCATTGTTTCCCATCTATTTTCCATGAAGTGATAAGACTGGATGCCATGATCTCCATTTTTGAAAGCTGAATTTTAAGCCAACTTTTTCACTCTCCTCTTTCACCTTCATCAAGAGGCTCTTTAATTCCTCTTCACTTTCTGACATAAGGGTGGTATTATCTGCATATCTGAGGTTATTGATATTTCTCCCAGCAATCTTAATGGCAGTTTGTGCTTCATCCAGCTCAGCATTTTGCATGATGTATGCTGCATATAAGTTAAATAAGCAAAATAAACAGCCTTGACATATTCCTTTCCAAATTTGGAACCAAACCGTTGTTCCCTGTCCACTTCTAACTATTGCTTCTTGACCTGCATACAGGTTTCACAGGAGGCAGGTCAGGTGGTCTGGTATTCCCATCTCTTTAAGAATTTTCGACAGTTTGTTGTGATCTGCACAGTCAAAGGCTTTGGTGTTCTCAATAAAGTAGATGTTTTTCTGGAACTCTCTTGCTTTTTCAATGATCCAACTGATGTTGGCAATTTGATCTCTGGTTCCTCTGCCTTCCCTAAATCCAGTCTGCACTTCTGCAAGTTCTCAGTTCACATACTGCTAAAACCTAGCTTGAAGGATTTTGAGCATTATTTTGCTAGCATGTAAAATGAGTACAATTGTGCAGTACTTTGAACTTTCTTTGGCAATGCTCTTCTTTGAGATTAGAATGAAAACTGACATTTTCCGGTCCTGTGGCCTCTGCTGAGTCTTCCAAATTTGCTGGCATACTGAGTGCAGCACTTTAATGGTCTCATTTTTAGGATTTGAAATAGCTCAGCTGGAATTCCATCACTTCCACTAGCTTTGTATCTAGTGATGCTTCCTAAGGCCCACTTGACATCACACTCCAGGACGTCTGGCTCTAGGTGAGTGATCACGCCATAGTGGTTATCTGGTCATTAAGATCTTTTTGTATAGTTCTGTGTATTCTCACCACCTCGTCTTAATATCTTCTGCTTCTATTAGGTCCCTACCATTTCTGTACTTTATGTGCCCATCTTTCCATGAAATGTTCCCTTGGTATCTCTAGTTTTCTTGAAGAGATCTCTAGTCTTCCCCATTCTATTGTTTCCCTCTATTTCTTTACACTGTTCATTTAAAAAGGCTCTCTTATCTCTCCTTGATATTCTCTGGAACTCTTCATTCAGATGGGTCTATCTTAACTTTTCTCCTTTACCTTTCACTTCTCTTCTCTTCTCAGTTATTTGTAAGGCTTCCTCAGACAACCATTCTGCCTTTTTGCATTTCTTTTTCGATCCTTGAGTCTGGAAGATCCCTTGAAGAAGGGAATAGCTACCCACTCCAGTATGCTTGCCTGGAAAATTCCATGGACAGAGGACCCTGGTGGGCTACAGTCCAGGAGGTCTACAAAGAGCAACTAATATTATGACAGAGCAACAAATACTTTCACACTTTCGCTTTTTTTCCCAAACTGTGTTCTATGAAATATTCTCTCTCTCTTTCACACACACACACACACACACACACACACACACAAAGTCTGTAGCGAAACACATTTGAAATATGCAGATTCAAAAAGAAAAAAATATATATATATATATATTTCTTAATGAATTGCTTCTGGCTCCATTATGTTACCTGAACTCAAGAACATTGACAGGAGCTAACAATCAGATCATATTAGACAGACCACACCACAACCCTAGAATCAGAGATTTGGGGGAACACTTGGGAAAGTATCTAATGATGATTTATTATAATTCCCTCTGTTTTAAAACTTATAAACTGAAGTTAAGAGACATAGGAACTTGGCCATGGTCACGTAGATATTAAATGCCAAAGCTACTTAAACCCACATAAGTCAGTCATAGTGACTGTACACAACTCCCTGGGCCTTAAATATTGTCCTTCAGATCGGAAAGGTATGGCATAGTACACTGCTGGCTAGTAAGTGTAGGTACACGCAGATGAGATTTTTCTATTGATATGCTAATTTTATAAAATGGAGTTCTTCATGAGATTATTATCCTTAGCATTGGATTCAACTTTTACTGAAACTCAGTATTCACTATAAACAATGAGCCCTGTAGAGAAATACTCAGTGACACTATCTAAAAGTATATGCCCATGTGCATGTACAAGTATGTATCTATCATGTCAGGAAAGAAAATGCAGGTTTTTATTTCTCAAGATTCAATTATATCATAATAAATATTTCATACTTTAAAAAACATTTCACATTTTTATAGCACTTTTACTATCATTTTATAGCTGCTTCTCATAAAACATGACAAAAATCCCTGTCTACTATTGGTGGGAATGTAAAATGCTATAGTTACTATGGAAAACAATATGACAGCTATTCAAAAAATTAAAAATTGAATTAACATACAAACCTGCAATTCCACCTCTGGATATATATACCCAAAAGAACTGAAAGCAAGAAACTGAAGAGATATTTATAAACTCATGTTAGTAGCAGCATTATTCACAACAGCCAAAACATAGAAGCAACTCAATACCTAGTGTATAAAAATGCAATAAAATATTAATCAGCCTTAAAAATGGAGGAAATTCTGACATGGTTGAAACTTGAGGACATTATGCTAAGTGAAAGAAGCTAATTACAAAAAGACAACTACTGTATGAGTCCACTTATATGAAGTATTTAGAGGAGTCAAATTTATATAGAGAGGAAGTGAATGGTGGTTGCCAGGGGTTCAGAGAAAAGGAAAATGGAGAAATATTGTTAAATGGAAATAGAATTTCAATTTCATAATATGAAAAGATCTATGAAGAAGGATGGAGGTGACAGTTGTATAACTTTATGGATGTAGTTAACACCATTCAACTAGACACTTAAAAATAATTAAGATGGTAAATTTGGTTATGTGTGTTTTACCACAATAAAAAATCACTTCCCTTGAGCACATAATTTATGTGCCCCAAACTATTTTTACAACAAAATAAAGCATACCAAATTACCAGATACCTAAACCGTATTCAGTATATCACCACATATTAACAAATTTGGAAGCCTCTCATAATGATCAAATCATCATAAAATGTGGGTCTTTACCTTTTCATGTGAGCCCACAAGCTTCCTATCTACAATTCATTTTGTCTTCAGTGGATACAAATATCACATAAAAATCCCATCTTCCATTAAAGAGTAAGTTCACTGGATTTCCTAGCGTTATATCCCAGGGCAACTTTGAATGAAAAAGCTGAGTATAACTGCCGGGGTCCAGCCCCGGTGGGTCCAGGAAATTCGAAGCGTGGACGGCGTTGGCGTCTTGGAAGTGTTTATTTAT
>SJYA01003910.1:0-38710 GCA_006410615.1 Neotragus moschatus | reverse complement strand
CAGGACGCTACCCAAAAGTGCCAGAATGCCCCCCAAAAAGTGCCAGAATGCCCCCCAAAAGTGCCAAAATGCCCACCAAAAATGCCAGGATGCATGCCAAAAAGTGCCAGAATGCCCTCCAAAAGTGCCAAAATGCCCCCCAAAAGTGCCAGGATGCCCCCCAAAGTGGCACAATGCCCCCCAAAAAGTGCCAGAATGCCCTCCAAAAAGTGGCACAATGCCCCCCCAAAAGTGCCAGAATGCCCACAAAAACTGCCAGAATGCCCTCCAAAAAGTGCCAAAATGCCCCCCCAAAAGTGCCAGAATGCCCCCCCAAAGTGCCAGAATGTCCCAAAAAGTGCCTGCTTCCTTCAGTCTCTGGCGATCAAAACCATTTAAAAAAAATTTTTAAATCCTGCCTACGTGATCTATAGGTAAGGGTCACAGATAGGCCATAACCAGACACAGATGAGAGCAAACTCCACCACTCTGATGACGGAAGCACTGGGGTACCTGGAGAAGGGCATGGTAACCCACTTCAGTGTTCCTGCCTGGAGAATCCCGTGGACAGAGGAGCCTGGCGGGCTATAGTCCATGGGGTGGCAAAGAGTTGGACACGACTGAGCGACTTAACTCACACACACACTCTCGGGTATCAGAAACACCACCAGAGGACAGACATGAGTGTAGCTGCTCCTCGTGCTGTTTCCAAGCCTCTGACTGGACGGTTGCCTGAAAATCGGACGAGTGACCTTCGTGGGGAGCCACCCAGCAGCGTGCACCCCCCACAGGCTGGTCACTCAGTGCCCCCTTGGGGCCTGTGGGGTGGACCCGGGCCCCTGACTCTGAGGCGCTCCCACCAGGCAGGACCCTGGGCCCCACTGCTCGTCCCCAACACCTGCTTACCCTCCGGCTTGACACTCAGGTGCCCGGACCCAGCAATCGCATAAAGACGCCCAGGTTCTCCTGGTTTCTAGCGTTCCCCATCTCTTTTTCCCCTAACCGACACTCCTCCACACGGTTTCTGGCCAGGAGGGGGCTTTGATTCAAAGGCTCCCCTGTCTTGGAGCGGAAGGGAATCTTGAGGTAAGTCTAGTGAAGACAGACCCGTGACTATGCTTCCGCAGAATCTCTCCGTCCAGAATCCCCGTGATGCACCCTCGGATCTGCAGACAGCTCACCCAGGGCACCGAGGGGGTGCCAGGAGGAGACCCTGAGTCCAGGGCAGGAACGATCAGCCCACCCCATCTAGCACTGGGGGCAGAGCTGTGGTCCCGGGGGCTCCACAGTAAGACAGAGCCAGGAGGCGGAGCCACTGTGGGCGGAGCCGCAGGGGCGGAGCCTCAGCATCAGAAGCTGCTCCACGGCGGGTGGGGCCCAGCTTGTGGTGGGCGGGGCCGCAGGGGCGGGGCCTCAGTATCAGAGGAGATTTAGATGCTTCGTTTCTCTGTGCCGCTCACTCAGCGGTCTGACCCACATCTACTCGCTCTGAGGAGGGAAATGCTGCGTGGAGAGTAGCAGGAACCCCCAGGTAGCAGGTGGCGGGCGCCCTCCTGGGTATAAATGTGTCTTGGGGGACAGGGTGAAAGGGGCACCTGCCCTGGCTTCCGGGTCCCAGGACTCCCACTTGCTCTGCCCTCCTCTTCAGGGACGTGACCACACCGACACGCCCCCTGAGCGCCATGCCCCCATGTGCTGTGAAATCATTTCCATTCATTTCTTCCATATAAGGATGCGGGGGACCTCCTCCTACCCCCTTTCTTCTCAGCAGAGCTTCTGTGAACCTCTAGGAAGCGCTTGCTCCATCGTTAGGACTGGCTGAGTCAAAAGCTGCAGCTGAGATGAGCAACAAGACCTGGGAGTAAGTGTAGCTGCTCAGGAGCAAGGGAGGGCGTTCTTGGAAGGGGCAGCTGGATGTGAGCTTTATCTGAAGGAAAGAAACCAGGCAATGGAAAGAATTAAAGGCACAGGGCAGTCAGTCGCAGGGACTTGATGGGCCAGATCTTGAGATGCAGACTGACCGAGGCACCAGGATCTCACCAGACATGTGACGAGGTGCCTGGAATGGTTCCGGGTCAGATTCCAGGATCGGGTCAGAGGTGCCAGGGTAAAGGCCAGAGAGAGGACACTCTGGCAGGGTCTCGCCTGCCTCCGGGGGGTGGGGGCGATGGCTCAGCTGATTGCAAAGGCCCCCAGCCTGAGTGGGGGAGTCGGGACTGCGCAGACTGTGGCGCCTCCTATGCAGAAGGGGCCGTGAGGGAGGGGCTGGGGGGTTCTGTGACTTGGAGCTGCTCTGTGTGTGAGTGTGCTGGCCACACTGTGCTCTCACTTCAGTCGCATTCCACTTTACGCAGAGTAGGAAGCTTCTCCAAAATTAAAGCTCCTAACAAATAAATACGCAAGAGATCTTAGAAGTAAGTCGTCTCTCACTGGGCTTCATTTAAATAATTCTTTAAAAGTTACCTCCCAGACCGTCTTAAACCTCTTCCCACCTGGACCACATGACCTAATTTATTTGTTTTCAGTTCCTCTACAGTCCTTTATAAATGGAGAGATTGCCTTTTTTAGGATATTTATTGGGCTTGATGTTTCCCAAGAGAATTGTAAAAATATCACCATTGTGCGTGACTTCTATGAGTTATTTTTGTAATCAACCTTCTCCTTTAATGTAAATGCGAGCTGGATACACAGCCTGAACAACCACTCCAAAGACTGGAGGTTCCTTTCTTGCTCACGTGACAGAACAAGATGAGGGGACAGCAGAGAAGGGCTCAGTCACCTTCAGCACCTTCTTCAAGGGTGGTCATTCCACAGCCCAAGACGACAAGTATGCGGAGGATCCCCCTGCGAGCCAGGGAACACGGATTACTTCCTTCTTACCCCACAGGTGGAACCTGGTCCATAGCATCACCTAGGGCAAGGGATGCTGGGAAGTGTAGTCTGCATGGGATGCTGGGAAATGCAGTCCACTTGGGATGCTTGTGAGTCCAAGGAGAAGAGAGCCTTTATGCACCTGCCTTTCTGTGATGTGGAAAGCCGTAGTTTGGGGTTTTTTTTTTTTACCAAAATTTATGTCAACAAGCAGCCGCAGCTCCCTGAGGTCTGCATAGTTCCATTTCAGAGATGCCAGTAAGGAGAAAGCTGGACAACCAAGGACTGTCTGGGCGCTTTGTCCGTGGACCACTGGCATCTCAGTCTGTCTGTCAGTATATCTGCAAGACCAAGGCCAAGGCTGCCACAGGGCAGGTACGAAAGAAGCCTGGTGCCGTGGGATGGACCCCAGGGAGAGGAGGTGAAGAGGGCAGACCTCTTCCCGGCCAGCCATCCCATGGGAGGAGCGCCCACTGCCCTTGGCTTCGGCAGATGGGTCACTATCTGCTCAGGGGCGTGGAGGTGGGCTCCCTCTCAGATTGAGACCTTGGCCACACTCACCCAAACCCCACGTGTGGACAGGGGACACTGAAGCAGCCCCAGGGTTCCTGGCTTGAGACCAGCTGGGGGTAAATCCGGACTTCAGAGCATCGCAGCCCCAGTGTGCTGGTCTGGCCGCAGTCCAGCCCTGCACCCGCTCCTGCTGGGCTCTCATCCAGCCCCTGGACACTTGCCTCTCCCCAGGGCCATCACGCACCCCTTCCTGCCTTTTCCAAACCTCGGCCCCCACTGCCTCCTGGCGGCAGGGTAGAGGGAACGAAGGCGTGGCAGGGCCTCCAGCCCGGCTGGTAGTTGTCTATTTGAGTAAAGGATGTTGGAACATGGCAGCTCACTTACAAGAGGAGACGCCTCCATTCTGGATTCTCTGAGATCTGCAGGAGGTGAGGTGGGCGGAGGGACCCAGGCCTCCGGAGGAGAAGATGCTGCGGGCGTGGAGATCGTCTCCCTGGAGCAGACCCTGTGCTGACTCCCGTGATTGTGGTACTCCCCTGGGAGAGCCAGCCAGGCCCCTGTTTCACGCTGTAATCAGAGTCTGCCTCCTTGGGAGGAGAGAAGGAAGCCACCAGGCCCTGTTCTCTGGGGCAGGCCTCACACCGAGCACCTTGGCCCATTCCATGTCCACCCACCTTGCACTGACCGCTGCCCCTGCAAGCTCCTCAGATGTATGAACTCTTTTACTCCAACCTCCACATTTCAGTACTTGTGAGAAGCGCTAAGAAGGGAAAAACTCAGGTCTAACATCTGTTTCAAACCGCGAATCCCCGGCCCGTGAGTGTTAGCAGCTGGGTCACAGTGCCAGCCTCCTGGGCCCGAAGCCGCATGGGCTGGGGGCAGGCTCCTGGGGAGACGCCAGCATGCTTGACATTTTCAGACTTTCTCCTCCTGAAGCGTGTGCACGTCCACCCATCCGCCGCTGCTCCATTTGTGGGTCCTGGGTCCCCGGACGTGTGAGGCTGCTGGGCCCATGGCTGATGCTCCGTCAGCACGACCCAAGAGCCGAGGCTCCCCAGTGCTTGGTTGAGTCAATGCAGGCCCACATGTGCGCAGCGCACGGGTAGGGGCTCCCACCTGGGATGGCACAGGGCTGAGCAGCACCCAGGACGCCCCGCAGGCCCCATCCGAACCCCAGTTCCCTTGCCGAAGCTCCATGGCCCTGAGTCCTTCGGGCTCACCCTCTGCTGCCCTCAGCACCTGCCTGCTGGGGCCCCACTCTGGGAAGGCACCCTGAGCAGCCCTCCTGGGCAGCCAGGGGCCCAGCTGGGTAAGGTTACGCCCAGCCACACTTGTTGCCCCCTGCCAGGAGCCCAGGCCCCAGGTCCTCGCTCCTGCAGGACCTCTGCCCTGCGTCCTCAGTGTCGGGGGCCCCCTGCACTCTCACCTGCTCCCCAAGATGTGCCAGTGCCCCTGAACTCATGGCAAGAAAAAGCCGCACTCACAGAACAGTGAACAGTTTTCATATCTGAAAACAGAAATGGTATAGGAAAGTGGGAAATGTGGATGAGGCTCCCAGGACTGATGAGCTGATTCGATGGTTTCAGTTTCCTACACTGCCTGACACACACCACGACCTACTGTGTTAAGGTGTTAAAGCAACAGGTTGTCCTCTCAGTGTCAGAGGTCAGATATAGTGCCCCGGGTGGGCTGCGGGGTGGGGAGGGCAGTTTGGGGCGCCGCCTCTTCTCTGCCCTGTGTCAAACATCCTTCCTCTGTGTCTGGATCCAAACACCCCTCTTCCCTCGTGAGGTCACAGGACAAGCCCCCCGAGCCCTCCAGCACCACGTCACCTTGACTCAAGGGTGCCTCACAGGCCAGTTTCCCACTGGGTCCTGTCGGTTCTGGACTCGGCATCAGCGTCCTCTGGGGACACGACCACCCACGCCGATGATTTATACTGGGCTGATCCCTGAGCTTCTGGGAGACGAGCATGCAGGCCTCCCCGCAGGGGCACCAGCCATGCCTTCATAGACGAACATCACACTCGCCCACGCCAGCAGGACACTTGCCCAAGAGAAGAGCGCTGGAGCCCCTTCGTGAGCAGCGCGGTCCCCACGCTGCCAGGGAAAGCTCACCTGATCCTCCGAAGGCCATCTCTGTGGGCGGTCTGACTCCACACCTGCCCTCAGCCCCCTGCTGATTAACACCCGCGGCCGGGACGCCCCAACCGCCGGAGGCCCGGCTGTCTGGGGGCAGAGCCTGCTGTTCCAGCGCTGCCCTCTCTCCAAGGCTCAGGGCACACATTCGGCACCAAATGGTTTGGGAGAAACTCAAGAATATTTGGGGAAAAAACTCCAGATCTGCGTCATGGATGGAGAAAGGTCCACAAGGACAGTCCTTCTCACTGAAATGGGAGCCAATCAGACATGTTAGGGGAGGCAGGGATTCTCTGGGGGCCAGAGGACAGCCTGTGCCCCCACACCTGCCCGGAGGTCCCAGGAAGCCAATTCAAAGCCGGCTGCTCCGCGGACGTGACACGCGCCCTTGCCAACGCTATTGCCTCGTGCCTGCCTGCTGAGCCACACTCCCATCCCCCAAGTGCACAGGTGGCGCAGCCCCAGAGTCACCTCGTGAAGGTGGCGTTAGCGTGGGAGCCATGTGCTGTGTCCTCACGAGGATTTAGCAGCAATGGTGAAGTCACAAACGGTGCCACAAACAAGGTACCAGAACTGCAAACCCGCCTTTCCTGGGACAGGGCCTGAGTCAGGGCCTTGCACCAGGCCAGGGGCCACGGTTCCCAATTCCCAGCCACTCTGGGCCATGAGCAAACCTCGGAGCAGCACCACCCCACTGCCCTGTGTCTCTCTACCCACCGCCCCACCCTGGGAATTTTATGTACCGAGCTATTTTCATGGCGACATCCTCCTGAAGGGAGTTCCTCTGGTGGGAGGGGTGGGGCGGGCTGGGAGTTGTTGTTCCGTTGCTCAGCTGTGTCTGGTTCTTTGCGACCCTGTGGACTGCAGCACAGTGGGGGTGAGTCCTGATAAAACGCCGCGCCCCCATCCCCTCCGTCCCCTCTGAAGCCCTGGCTGTGTTTGCCCAGAGTCCTCCCTGGAGTTCCTGGTGGAGCCACAGCCAGTCTGGGGCCCAAGTGCGGGCCCTGGGGCAGAGACCCATTAACTCCTTGCTGCTGGGAATCTGGATCCTGGACCTTACGGGCCCCTCCAGGAGAAGTGTGGCTTTCATCAGCGACGTCTCCTTAAGGGCTGCTGGGTCTCCCCCAACCAGGACTCCACTCCCATCGCACTGAGACCCCCAGAGTCTCCCCAGCAGGACCCACTGCGTGGACTTGGCCCTGAGATCCCTGGACCAGCTGGGACCCTGGCACCCGGTGAGGTTGGTGTGAGTGGCCGCTAGATGGCACTGCACCCTTGCTGGAGACCTGGCCACCCAACACCCAAGCTGAGGCTGCCTACCCAGGGCACTTCCAAATTTGAGCCGCACTGGGATGCAGTCACAGGATTGGAATGGGAGCAGCACAGAGCAGGCTTGTGCGCACAAAACGCATCCATCTCTGGGCCTCCGTCTCCTAATTTAGTTCCCAGCTCCGCCTGCAGGGCGCCGCTAGTTTGTCACTTCTGGCCGGCGGTTCAGTTAACTGGAGACTAGGAGAAACCACTGCAGACTGAAATCTGATTCTGATGCTCTGCGTGGGTCCAGGAGTCCCTGTGTGAGACTTTTTGCAGGTCATCCTGCTGCTGGGCACCATCTGCCTGCTGACGGACGCCTGGAGACACTGCCGTCCTCCCTGGCTTCCGTGTGGCTGGGCCGCCTCCTTTCTGTCCGCCCTCACCCTGCCTATCGCTCCCTCTGACCACTCGGTGTTCGGGTTGGAGAGTTGTGGTGGACGGTCACCCTCAGTGCACAGCTTTCAATCCATGAGCATCCCAGAGCCCCTGCCCGGGGACACGCTGGCCTCCAATCAATGGGCCTGGGGCTGATGGTCCCAGGGGTGCAAACAGGAAGCAATCTGTTTGTCCCGCCGCCCCTTCCCCTGTGGATCGAGAAGCTTTCTGAGCGAGTCTGGGACCCAGCGAAGTTCTGGGAGAATCGGCGGGTGGGGCGGTTACCTGGCCTCCAGGGAGAGAACCCTGTACAGTCGTCAGAGACAAGCGTCCCCTCGAACCCACAACTGGGAACTTCCTTATTGTATGAAGACCTATCCCCCACACCGAACACCTGCTGAAAGCACATTGGGAAAGTGTTAGAGAAGGCGTCGGAGGAGGCCTCCCGGAAGCTCACTGAGCCGAGGCAGACATGTGGCCTAGGGACCCTGTGCTCTGCCCCTGGGTGGGGTGGTCCTCAGCGTGGGCCCGGAAAGTGAGAAATGGGGAGAGGCGGTCTGCAGAGACACAGCACAGCCCCAGGGCCCAGCCCAGGGTGCAGAGCACACAGGGGGCCTGGGCGCGCGCGTAAGGAGACAGCCAGGCTCCACACGCAGCTAGGAGGTGGACCCTGAATTTCGCCCAGTAACTGTGGGGAGGGGACCTGCTGAGTCAGTGTGAGTCTGGGGGCTCCTCACTCCCCCTTTCACTTCGGTACGTTTTGCAGCCAACCTTGTGCAGGTTTGAGACTTTCCGCAAGGAAGTTTTTAAAGAAGGGGTTCCTCCATAAGAGTCCCAGAAACCCTCAAAGGCGGACGTGGCCTGAGGCGCTGGTCTGCCTCCCCGGAGCCCGGCGGCCAGACCTCGGCCCGGCCATGCCACGGCCCTGGGCTCCGGGCCAGCCCGAGCTCCCTGGTCCCCGCCGCGCCTGCCTGCGTCCCGGCTGGTGTCCCCTCTGCCAGGCAGGGCCCTGGGCCGCTCTCTCTGCCGCTGGGGTTCCCAGCACATGACTCACGCCGTCTCCTGTCTTGCCCCCAGCTTGTCGGGATGCCCGCGGGCCACGTCCGCCATGAAGAAGGCGAAACTGTCGGGAGAGCAGATGCTGACCATCCGGCAGCGGGCCAGCAATGGTAATGGCGCCCTCCACCCCGCCCGGCCTCCCCCATCCTCCCGCCCCAGGCCCTCGTGTGGCGGGGGCTCCGGTCACTCCCGCCTGTCCAGAGCCAGTCCACAGGAGATGGCCTCCCAAGGAGCCCAGACAGGGGTCCTCTGGCCACGTGCAGCCCACCCCCACCCCACTGTCCTCTGGGGCCTAACCTTGCACCTGTCTGTCCGTCCACACAGCCCTCCTCCAGATGCTCTCCTGCAGGGGCACAGAGGTGCAGGCGGGAAGCCCCGGGAACATGCCAGGGCACCAGTCCAGTCCCAGTCTGTCCTTGCAGCCCTGATTCCACAGCAGCGGGTCGCCTGTAGAACACTCTAGGCTGTGTTCTGACCCCCAGTCCGCCTTCAGGGCACTTCCAGGCCCCGCGGACGCGGGCAAGGGCGAGAGTGGGGGGAGCCCCTGGTCAGTTTCTCGTGGGACCCCGTCTCGGCCTCCTCCTACAGGGGGTCCCTGATCAGGGCCCTCGCCCCGCGCGGCCCCTGCATGCTGCGTTTTTCCAGGTTGTGTGTTGTCCTCTTGGAGACATCACGGTATAAGAGGCACCAGGCAGGGCTGTGGTGCCGTCTGGGCGTGAGGAGGCTGTGATGGGCCTTGGGGAGAAAGCATGAGAGACTGGCCCCGTCTTAGGGCTGCTGGCCAAGAGTCCAGTGTTAATGGACCAGCACATGCATGAAACAAGGACGTCTCTGTAACAAACACACGGACAGATGTGCAGACCACAGCCCAGTTGTCAAGGCTCGAGGGGGTTGACCACGTGTGTCCCCGGGAGGAGCAGTCTTTGGTCACCGGGGCAGTGTTTGTGTGTGATCCCGGGCACTGAGGTTCTGTGCTCATTGGTGAACAGAGCTCAGCGCAACTGTGATTGGGAGTCAGCAAAGTGACCCATGAGAGCCTCCCCTTCCAGACCCATCGGAGGGGCTCTGGGGAGCGGGGCCCGAGCAGAGCAGGTTTTCTGTGGAAGTCGTGGATCCAGGCTCTGGGCAAGACGCCTCCCTGACTCTGTGTCCCCAGAGACGCTATCACCCCGGGCTAGAGGCCTGGGCGCATCACAGGAGCCCGGCCCCTCCTGCCCCACTTCCTGGGCTGGGGTCCAGGCAGACCAGAATCCGGCCCTGCCGCATGCTGGCCTGGTGGGGCTGAGAGCCCCAGCCACCATCTGGAAGCTGCCGTCGCTCACTGGACATTCATTTTCGGTTCTGAGGATGGCTCAAGGGGTGCAGAGACAACAGTCATCAACATGGGCCTCATCACCCACCAGGAAGGCAGCCAGGGCCACAATGCCTCATCTGAAGTCTTGGTCCCATGAGGCCCACGTCTGTTCAAGGCGGCTACAGGCTTGAGACGCAGGACCAGTAGGACAGCAGCCTTCGGACCAGCCCACCAGCCTGACGGAGCCGGTCTAGAGACTCCAAGGTCACCAATATCCCGTCTCACTCAGCCATCTAGGGGCACTTGCCCCAAGGAAAGCCATATCCACTGAGCTCTTCCCGAAATGTTTAGCACGACATCACATCTGCAGACAACCCTGGAGCTGAAGCAGAAATTCTTCTGCAAACTGACGTGAGCCTGCACCTGCTTCTGACTCTGGATAGATGGAGCAGTGTAGACACAGCAAGAAGTGGGGCGAGCAGGTGTGCAAGCTGCAGGAGGAGACTTCCACCGGGAGGGCCGCCAGGGCTTGGGGAGGCCCTGGCTGGCGTCTCTCCTGTGGGACGTCCTACCCTCAGAATCTTCCTTCCGTGTCGCCCAAGCGCAGCTGGGAACCAGAAAGGGCGGGTGCCACGTGGGCGAGGAGCCCAGGCGTCATCTGGCTGGATGCCCGACTCCAGGCCCAGCCCAGGTCAGCGGGGACGCCCTCAGGGCTCGCCATCGGCTCATCTCTGCCTCCAAGCTCAGCTCCATGACTCCGGATTTCGGAATGTGTCTTCCTGCTGTGGGTTCTGCCACACACTTGTCCACAGACAAGGACCTTGGGAGCCCAGATCACCTGGAGGTAAAGCTCCAGAGTCAGACCAAACCCGGGTCTCCCCAAGCCCAGTCCGTGCGGAGCCCAGCCTGACAGTCCGCTCGCTCCACACCTGTCGGGGCACCTTTTCTGCCAGGACTACAGGCATTTCTTACTGAACCCAGAGCTAAACACATCACTTTGTGGATAAATGGCCTCATCCCCGTGTGTCTGACCCAAAGGCAGGACTCGGGACATTCGCTCCTGTCTTTGGGGGGCTAGGGGTCAGTGATCACTGCCCACATCAGCCACAACTGCCCTCCGCAGTTGAAGGCATGGCGCCCGCGGTATGTGAGGAAGAGACGACCTCTCACTCTCTTCTCTTGAGCATCCAGAGGGTACGCTTTGTCCAAGGGCACTCCACGGCCAGGCCCGCCCAAAGCCCCGGGCTGACTCGCGCCAACAGCTCGGTCCTCAGTCCGCGCGTTCCCCCCAGGCGTTCATCTGAACAGGAAGGGGCGCGTCTGAAGGTACTGAAGCCTCTTTCTGGTTCTAAAATCCAGTGTTCTCTTTTTCTTTCTGAAGTTTAGAGAAGAGCCTGCTCCGGCCTCGTCCCCCAAAGTCCCTCATTGTTCCGAGTGACCCCTTATTGTCTCCGAGTAGCTGGGGCCCCGCACGGTTGTCGGGGTCTCCTCTGGGACCCCCCACACCATTCACTGCGGGCTTGTGAGCCTCCCTCCCCGGAGCCGTGCGGCAGGGCCCTCGGGGCCTTGGTTTTCCTGCTGTTTGTGCGTGGTTTTGGTTTCTGGTTTTGGTCAAGCGTTCAGGAGAGAAGGCCACCTACTCAGCACCCTGCCTGGAGAAGCCCCACTGGGCCTGGCAGGCTACAGTCCAGGGGGTCGCGGCGTCAGACACGACAGCGACTAGCGCGCTGTCCGCAGGCAGGGAGACGAAGGAGCTCCCCTCCCCGGTGTCTGCGGTCAGGCGCCGGGCTGGGGGCGCCCCTCCCCTGCCTGCAGCTCTGTGGGGATGCTCTCCCACTCGTTCACGTCACCAACAGCCCGAGCCCGGGGCCTGACGCTTTGCATCACCTAGAAGGAAAAGGAACCTCAGAGGGGAAGGCAGAAGCAAAGGCAGGCGACCCGTGCGGGAACCAGAGCCGGCTCACCGCCGCAAGAGCCCCGCTCTACCCAGAGGGCTGAGGGGACCTGGCCCTCTCTCCCCTCCGGGAGGGGGCTTCGAACCTGGGCTCTCGTGCCCTGGGGTTCTCAGGGGCGACCTGGGCTCTGAGGGGCGACCGGGGCTCTGAGGGTGACCTAGGCTCTCAGGGGTGACCTGGGGCTCTGAAGGGCAACCTGGGGCTCTGAGGGGCGACCTGGGGCTCTGAGGGGCGACCTGGGGCTCTCATGGGTGACCTGGTGACCTGGGCTCTGAGGGTGACCTGGGCTCTGAGGGGTGACCTGTGCCTCTCAGGGGTGACCTGGGGCTCTGACGGGTGACCTGGGCTGTGAGGGGTGACCTGGAGCTCTGAGGGTGACCTAGGCTCTGAGGGGTGACTTGGGGCTCTCAGGGGTGACCTGGGCTCTGAGCAGCAACCTGGGGCTCTGAGGGTGACCTAGGCTCTGAGGGCTGACTTAGGGCTCTGAGAGGTGACCTGGGCCTCTCAGGGATGACCTGGGGCTCTGAGGGGTGACCTGGGCTCTGAGGGGTGGCCTGGGTTCTTGGGGGTGACCTGGGCTCTGAGGGGCGACCTGGGCTCTGAGGGGCGACTTGGGGCTCTGACGAGTGACCTGGGGCTCTCGAGGGTGACCTGGTAACCTGCACTCTGAGGGGTAACCTGGGCCTCTCAGGGGTGACCTGGGGCTCTGAGGGGCGACCTGGGGCTCTGAGGGTGACCTGGGCTCTGAGGGGTGACCTGGGCCTCTCAGGGGTGACCTGGGGCTCTGAGGGTAACCTGGGCTCTGAGGGTCGGCCTGGGCTCTCGGGGGTGACTTGGGCTCTGAGGGGCAGCCTGGGCTCTCAGGGGTGACCTGGGGGCACACCCCCATGGAGGGCTTTGGGAACTTCCCTACCAGACCCTCAAATTCCCCCTGACTCTCCAGACTCTGACAGACTGAGAGCCGGCAGATCATGGGCCTGCCCTTCCCCCACCGCAGTCCGCACTGTCAGCTAAGAAAGGACTCATGGGTCAATTGGGAAGCGCTCCTGAATGCTGGGCTCCTGAGGATGCATCTGGGAGGGAGAGGGCAGGGGAGGGGGCAGCCAGGCTGAGCTCAGGAGGAGACAGGGAGGCAGCCTGTGCTCCGCAGCATGTCCACACGTCCGCCTGCCCTCTCTTCCCTCCAACATCCACCATCCATACGCCGACTAACCTCCTAGACCAAACGTTAGAGGCACAGTGGTGTCCCA
This sequence comes from Neotragus moschatus, assembly GCA_006410615.1. Lineage (NCBI taxonomy): Eukaryota > Metazoa > Chordata > Mammalia > Artiodactyla > Bovidae > Neotragus > Neotragus moschatus. Next base: position 25,962 of record SJYA01003910.1, on the reverse strand, counting down.
CGGGGGCCCAGGCTAGTGTTTCTGTTGGATTGAAGTGACGATGACCTCCACTGGGAGACTGATCTGCAAGCTGTTTTGATGATGAAGCCTGATTTTCCGCTTAATTTACACAGTGCATTGTTTTCACAAATTAAACACTTGACTCAAGGCTTTCATGGAAATATATTGAAGAGACTCTACAACATACATTTTTCTTGAAATATATACATTTTCGACAACTATTTAACGTCACAATAAAAAGCTTTAGGTGACTTGTGAGGAAGAGGTGTGACTTTTGTTAATTTTTTAATTCAAAGTACTGAAGCCCACTGCCCTGGAGCAGATGCAATATTCTTTCTTTCAGCTGTTTTTTAGCTCCCGTGACCGGGTCAGCAGGACACAGCCAGTTTGCGCTACGTTGCAGTCAGAGCAGAGATGAGCCTGCAGAGGCCTGGTGCTGGTGGGCTGCTCGAACGGCGGCCTCTGACGCTTCTCTTTGGCCCCTGTTAGGCAAGTCTCACTGAAGGTCAGGCATCTGACATACAGCTGATTTCTTAGAGCCACTGTGTCTGACAGGGACCATGATGCAAGCATTTGGGGTTTCGAGGGATTAAGTCCAGTCATCACCGGACTGGTAAGTAGCAGATATGGATTCAGATTCCAGGTCTGTCTGTCGTGTTTGGAAAGCCGGCCTTAAACCCCAGACTGCTAAACCTCTCATCAGGGCAGCTCAGAAACGCCTCCAGACTTCAGGACTTGTACGGGTCACGTGATCTCTGTCCCCTGCGTAGACGATGGTTTTCCATGAAAGTCAAACAAAAAGTGATAACTGATGGACGCTCCTTGATGAAAGTTCAAAACAGTGAAACGGGCTCCTAAGATTTCACCTATATTCCAGAGAGACCACATTCTCATCTCATAACTTTATCAAAATTCTTCTAGTTCCTTTTGGCAGAATCTGGCCCCAAGACTCTTTCCTTGGGCTCCAAAATCACTGCAGATGGTGACTGCAGCCATGAAACTAAAAGACACTTGCTTCCTGGAAGAAAAGCTATGACCAACCTAGACAGCAGAGACATTAGTTTGCAGACAAAGGTCCATCTAGTCAAGGCTATGGTTTTTCCAGTAGTCATGTATGGATATGAGAGTTGGACTATAAAGAAAGCTGAACACTGAAGAATTGATGCTTTTGAACTGTGGTGTTGGAGAAGACTCTTGAGAGTCCCTTGGACTGCAAGAAGATCTAACCAGTCCATCCTAAAGGAAATCAGTCCTGAATATTCGTTGGAAGGACTGCTGCTGAAGCTGAAGCTCCAATCCTTTGGCTACCTGATGCGAAGAACTGACTCACTGGCAAAGACCCTGATGCTGGGAAAGATTGACGTCAGGAGGAGAAGGGGAGGACAGAGGATGAGATGGCTGGATGGCATCACCGACTCAATGGACATGAGTTTGAGTAAACTCCGGGAGTTGGCGATGGACAGGGAAGCCTGGCGTGCTGCAGGCCATGGGGTCTCAAAGAGTCGGACACGACTGAGCTACCGAACTGAGCCCCCAAAGTGCTGACGTGCTGGAGCATCTCGCAGGCTTCGCTGAACAGGAAGCACCGCTGAAAGAGCATCCTGATAGGCCGGTCAGGCAAGTTCAATGGAGACCCGAGCCGTGGCAGCCTTCCTGCTGTTCCCTGGCTCTTGTAACAGTGTGTGATCTTCAGGCTGCCAGCCCCGCAATGGATTGTTCCACTGCAGTCACACTCACACACTCACGAGTCAAGGGAACCACGAATCTCGGGTTGGATACAGGCAGATGCATAGCGCATTTTTCACCCTTCTTATCACGAATTGTCCAAAACTCGGTCTCTTGATCAAGCAGCTCTGCCTTCCTGACACTCAGTCACGTCTGCTCACTGACACTCACATGTTACATGCAAGTAAAACCCAGACGTTTTATTTACCCTGTGAGAGAGGACTGCTCTCGTCTCTACCCATGCATCCTTGCACAGTGTGTCCTTACACCACCGAGAGGGTCAGAGCTACTGCCTAAGGGGCCTCGGGGAGACGCGCCCGCAGCAAGCATCAGAGCCTGCCCCAGTGCCTTCAGCCAGCGTGAATCCGAACAAAGACCACGAAATCTGCAAAGGCAGCTGGCCCTCCGGGGTCGGGGAATAGAGGCAGATTCTCTGTGATTCTTAGAAAAATGTGATAGCCCGCTCTTCACATGGCTGGTCTTCCACTGAAGCTGCAAAGCACATCTGGAGAAGAGAAGACTTTCAGTTGTCCAGACCTAAAAAACAGGAAATACGACCTGCAGAACTTGTCCAGAAGTCTGAACAGAAACCCACTGAGAAAATCTGACCCTCACAGCCCAGAGGTCCAGGAGGGGCTGTGACGTTTCCGCGGGTTTCACACGAGACGCATTCGCTCCGCCTGGATGGGTAGGGACTTAGAGGAAGTGAAACTGTTAGTTGCTTACTCATGTCCGACCCTTTTCAACCCCATGGACTGTAGCCCACCAGGCTCCTCTGTCCATGGAATTCTCCAGGCAGGAATGCTGAAGTGGGTAGCCATGCCATTCTCCAGGGGATCTTCCCGACCCAGGGATGGAACCATGGTCTCTTGCATTGCAGGAGGGTTCTTTACCACCTGAGTCACCAGGGAAGCCCTTTAAGGAACGTAAAGGAATGTCATGGCAAATCCTCAGTACATGGTAAATTAACTCATGATTTAGTTGCTTTACAAATCAGGATTTCTATGCACTTATCTTGATTGTTTTTATGCATTCTTACCTTGAGCTGTACCTGACCTTCAACTGCAGAAGAATGATAACATTGGCCACTGCCCTGATGGAGACCTCCCAGTTGGCTGCTTTGCATACACTCGCTCAGTTGACCCTAGCTCCTAATTTTGAGGGATTTCCGTAAAGGCCTGGTCACAGATGCAGGGGGAAATAGTGGTCCAGCACTGAGAAAGGGTAGACCTCGTTTCAGTGCTGGCAGTATCGTCTACTGCAACCTTGGGCTGCTTTTCTGGAGCATTTGGTGAAAAGGCAGATTTCACTGCTGTTCCTCTGGCCGTAAGAGGCCGCAGAGGAGCACCTTGCAGGCCTAAGGGGCTGATGAGGGTCGTGGACACAGGGTCCCCCGGGGGATGGCGGAGTGTGGCCGAGGGAGGGGGCACTCGAGACCACCTCACCCACGAGGCTGACTTTCCCACCTGAGACAGATCCGTGGGCGAAACAGTTCGGAAGGAAGGATAATTAAAGGGAAATCACGCTGAGCACAACGACACGTCCCGCCTGATCACATTCACAAGGAAACGTGATGTCCTAGAAGAAATGGGCTTCTCTACAGGAGGATGTTTTACTCTCTTGAGTCTTTTTTTCCTTCATTTCACTACAAGCAGCAGCGAAGCCCCGAACCCCCACTCACTCTCTTCTCGGTTCCTGGGCGCTGGCGCCGGGTGCAGCGTGCGCAGGGTTTCTGGGTTGTCAGAGGCCCTCTCTTTGCAAAGCTGGGCAGTGGCCCCCAGTCTCCCCCAACTGCCGGGAAGTGACGGAAGTGGCCGTCCTGCACCTGCACCTGCAGGACCTCTGCTCTTCCCCTGGGGACTCTCAACCGCAGGCCAGGGCAAGCACCACAAAGGCCTTTCTCGCCCTGTGAAGCCTCGCGGCGGCAGCCGGCTGAAAGGCCTGGCCTCCTACGCACCACTAGGAACCCGATGCTCCTCCCTGTAGCCCACCCGGGCCCCTCAGGAGCTGGTGCGCGCGGTGCCCTCCTGGCCCCCCCAAACTCCACCCCACAAAGCCCCACAAGCTGGCCCTTCAGATGAGTGGTGTGCCCAACAGTCAGGGTCGGTATTCCGGGAGCTTCTGAGACCACCACCTGGAGCCAGTCCCTGCACCTCCCACAAGAGCGCCCGGCAGCACCCGGCGAGTCAGGGCTTCAGTCGCACGTGCGTGTGCGTGCGTGTGTGCGTGTGTGTGTGTGTGTGTGTGTGTGTGTGTGATGAGTCTCATCTGCAGAACCCCAGCTTGGCGGGGGGTGTGCCCTGCTGTCTTCTTTAAAGCTACAGCAGCCTCCCGGCTCCTTCTGAGAGTGGGGGGAGGAGAGAGGGGGGAACAGAGAGGCAGGCCGCACGCAGAGCAGACAGGTCTTGGCCAGAGCCGGGGATGCCCACGCTCAGGACACGGGGTGACTGCCGGGTTCAGAGGGGTACACTCGCAGGCTCTGGTGAACCGTCTCAGTTTTCACTGAAGACAAAAATTTTCCGTTTGTGAGAGTCCATGACCCCCAGCTGATTCCCCTGTTTGTAGGTGCCATCACTGTGAGGATGGGAGTGGGGATGAGAAGACCCACAACCCACGACCGTTTTGTTTTCATTCAAGAGTCTGTTTTCCCAGCAAACCAGGCTCCCCGTCTACAGGAGTGACGGTGCCCCCGTCTTCCCCGCGGCGGCCTGGGCCCGCGTCCTTGACCCCTGTCCTCCCCACGGCGGCCCGGACCCGTGCGTGTCTCTGACCCCCGTCCTCCCCACGGCGGCCTGGGCCCGTGTCCTTGACCCCCATCCTCCCCACCATGGCCTGGGCCGGTACATGTCTCTGACCCCCGTCCTCCCCGCGGCGGCCTGGGCCCGTGTCCTTGACCCATGTCCTCCCCGCGGCGGCCTGGGCCCATGTCTCTGACCCCCGTCCTCCCCGCGGCGGCCTGGGCCCGTGCGTGTCTCTGACCCCCATCCTCCCCGCGATGGCCTGGGCCGGTACATGTCTCTGACCCCCCGTCCTCCCCGCAGCGGCCTGGGCCCGGTGTCTCTGACCCCCGTCCTCCCCGCGGCGGCCTGGGCCCGTGTCCTTGACCCATGTCCTCCCCGCAGCGGCCTAGGCCCGTGTCTCTGACCCCCGTCCTCCCCGCGGCGGCCTGGGCGTGCGTGTCTCTGACCCCCATCCTCCCCGCGATGGCCTGGGCCAGTGCATGTCTCTGACCCCCCGTCCTCCCCGCAGGCATAGAGAATGACGAGGAGATCAAGCAGCTGGACGAGGAGATCAAGGAGCTGAACGAGTCCAACTCGCAGATGGAGGCTGATATGATCAAGCTCAGAACTCAGGTAACAGTTTCTGAGGCCCCCAATGGAGCAGCCCGGAGCCCCCAGGCCCCCAGAGGGCGTGTGTCCCCGGTCTTAGCCTGGTCTTCCCTTTACTCTTTCACCCTCTGCTTGGTCTTCTGTTGAGGTGATTTCAGTGCAGAATTCGCTGTCACTGCAGGGCCCCTGATGGACTGGTGTTCACTCGTGTCGGAGTTTCAGTGAAGCGCGCTTCCCAGCGGTGGGTCCTGAGGGTCTCCTGTCCCTGCAGGGGGAGAGCTTGTCCCCCGGAGGCCAAAGCTGGGCCGCCCATCCCGGGCTCCGGGCCCGCCTGTGTCCACGCAGACTCCCGGCGGGGCTGCTGGGCGGGCCAGGTCCAGTCTTCACTGAGCCCCTGCTGGAGCCCTGAGCCCAGGTGCCTCGTCCTGACCCCACGTGCCTGCAGCGGCCACACAGGACGTGCGCACCTCAGGCCACGCGTGCGGCCTGCAGCGGCTGAACTGAGGCTGCAGAGCTGCAGGTCCAGGGCGCCCCGCTCAGCCGACCACAGGGCCGTGCCTCACAGGCTCCGGGGCGGGACATCCCCAGTGTGGTCACAGGTGACACTGGGGGCCCTGTCCTGCTTGGACCCCCCGCTCCGTGGTCAGATCCCCCTCCCCAGCCGTCCCCTCCAAGTGTGGTCAGAGGTGACACTGGGGGCCCTGTCCTGCACAGACGCCCCCTCCCCATGGTCAGACGCCCCCTCCCCAGCCACCCCCTCCGGGACTCTCACAGCCTTTCTGGGACCCTCCCTATGGGCTCAGGCACCCAGGGACAGGCCGCTGCTGGTTCTTTGCCCCCCAGAGGCACAGCCTCTCCAGGGTGGGAAGGTTGGAGACCCCACCACCCGGCTTTCTGGTGCCCCCTGCCCCGCCGCCGCCATAGCGCCAGTGGCACCCAGGGAGAGAGAGGGCCTCACTGCTGTGCTGTGGCCGGAGGGGAAGGCGGAGCTCAGCGGGGTCCCCTGACCACACTGGACACCCAGTGATGGTTACGAGGCAAAGGTCATGGCGCCTGCTACCCCACCCCCAACCTGGGATCCAGACCCCCCGAGCCTCACCCTTTCCCAAGTCACCTGCGGGCTCCGTGTGAGCCTTCAGTGCAAAGGCAGGCTCTGGTTCTGTTGCTTCAAAGGCATGAATGTCAGTCTGACCTGCATTTTACTCCTGCAGAGGCTGCGGGAGACCAGGGTCCCTGCAGGGTCCTGGGTCCTGAGCTCACAAGAGCTCAGTGGTCTTTCCATCAGAAATGCTCAGGGTGGGTGCTTCCCTGGCAGTCCAGTGCCAGGACTCGGCATTTCCAAGGTGAGGGGCAAAGGTTCAGTCCCTGGTCAGGGAACTAAGAGCCCTACAGCTTTGTGGCTTGGCAAAAAAAAAAAAGATTTTTCAAGTGTAGAGTTATATATACTTTTTGTTTCATCAAATCAGGGACTGCTCGGCTCTGCGTGTCTCTAACACGTCTTAGCTCTATCCTGAGCCCAGGTGCGAGGTCGTGCACACACGCACACATTGTCCTCGGGTCCTCATCCCTCCGTTGCAGGAAGCCTGCCGCTCATCACACACGTAGACGCGGATGCTCCCGATAGCTGGGGGGCCTGTCTCCACCCCCACCCCCGCCCTCCACAGGCTGAGGACCTTGAGCTGACAGCACGGGGCTCCTGACCTGCAGAACAGGCTGCCTCCAGCCCCTCCCCGAGCCCCGGGTGCCCCGGACAGAGGGCTGGGCCACTCCTCCATCAGAGCCAGCCTTGGCCTCTCCTGGGCTGTATGATGCCAGGTGCCCAGTACCCACGGCTGCCTCGGGTGGACTTGAGAGGAGGGTTCTGGCTCCGCTCTCCTGCTGGGAGACCCAGCACCCCTCCACCCTGAGGGGCCAGCCGTGGGGGATGCTGACCCCCTGGCAGCACTCTGCTCACCCCCTGTTCCACCTGTGCCCCAACTCTGAGCAGTTCCTGGGGTGCTGGGTTTTCCTCTGAACCCTGCTGGGTCAGAAGCCAGTGTCCTTCCATGGGAAACACTCTCACCTAGAGACGTGCCTACTGACAAGTATTATTGCTCCTGAATCCACAAAGAACCAGATCTTACCTAGCGAACCTGGGAAAGCTGAAGCCAGGGACTCCCTCAAACCCCAACTGCTTGGGAATCCTCGGATGTGAGAAGGGACATCCTACCTGAGAAATCAGAGTTTAGAGCTGATGAACAGAGATTCGGGTAATTCAGGGCAATCGGTGGTTGCCGTTTGGAGGTGCCAGGCTATGAGCTTGGCTTACGGCACACAGTCCTGTTTCCACGTCTCCTCTCTGAGGCCAGCCTGGGGACCCATGGGCCCAGCACCCATGCTGTGGCCTCCAGGAGCTCCCTGTTTGGTTCTATTGCCAGGTCCCGCCAACCTTCGCAGGGTGGGCAGCTCTCCAGCCCGCTGTGCAGTAAGTGAGGGCTGGTTGTCTGGCGGCAGGCGGAGGCCAGGAGGCTCCACAGCAATGGTCACATTCTCTCTGGGAGGTTAGAGGAAGGGAGAGCGGTCAGGATGCCATGCCAGACCCTTCTCTGAGGTAGGGAGGCATCGACACCATAGAGGCCGTGCCTGGGGACCCTGCCTCGTGACCACGAAGAGGATCAGTTCTGTCGCTCAGTCGCGTCCGACTCTTTGGGACCCCAGGGACTGCAGCTCGCCAGGCCTCCCTGTCCGTCACCAACTCCCAGAGTCCACCCAAACCCATGTCCATCGAGTCGGTGATGCCATCCAACCATCTCATCCTCTGTCGTCCCCTTCTCCTGCCCCCAATCCCTCCCAGCATCAGGGTCTTGTCTAATGAGTCAGTTCTTCGCATCAGGAGGCCAAAGTATTGGAGTTTCAGGTTCAGCATCAGTCCTTCAAATGACTATTCAGGACTGATTTCCTTTAGGATGGACTGGTTGGATCTTCTTGCAGTCCAAGGGACTCTCAAGAGTCTTCTCTAGCACCACAGTTCAAAGGCATCAATCCTTCAGCACTCAGCTTTCTTCACAGTCCAACTCTCATATCCATACATGACCACTGGAAACACCATAGCCTTGCCTAGATGGACCTTTGTTGGCAAAGTAATATCTCTGCTTTGGAATATTCTGTCTAGGTTGATCATAGCTTTTCTTCCAAGGAGCAAGCATCTTTTAATTTAATCGCTGCAGTCACCATCTGTAGTGATTTTGGAGTCCAAGAAAATAAAGTCTGTCACTATTTCCATTGTTTCCTTATCTGTTTGCCATGAAGTGATGGGATCAGATGCCATGATCTTAGTTTTTTGAATATCGAGTTTTAAGCCAGCTTTTTCACTCCTCTTTCACTTTCATCAAGAGGCTCTTTAGTTCTTCTTCACTTTCTGCCATAAGAGTGGTATCATCTGCATATCTGAGGTGATTGATATTTCTCCTGGCAATCTTGATTCCAGCTTGTGCTTCCTCCAGCCCAGTGTTTCTCATGATGTACTCTGCATAGAAGTTAAATAAGCAGGGTGACAATATACAGCCTTGACGTACTCCTTTCCCAATTTGCAACTAGTCTGTTGTTCCATGTCCGGTTCTAACTATTGCTTCTTGACCTGCGTACAGGATTCTCAGGAGGCAGGGCAGGTGGTCTGGGATTCCCTTCTCTTAAAGAATTTTCCAGTTTGTTGTGACACAGTCATAATCTTTGGCATAGTCAATAAAGCAGATTTTTTTTTGGAGAGGATAGTGACTGACAAATAAAGCAATATTTCAGACTTCTCTGTGCAGTATTAGCTTCAGCCTTGGACTGCAAGGAGATCCAACCAGTCCTCTAAAGGAGATCAGCCCTGGGATTTCTTTGGAAGGAATGATGCTAAAGCTGAAACTCCAGTACTTTGGCCACCTCATGGGAAGAGTTGACTCATTGGAAAAGACTCTGATGCTGGGAGGGATTGGGGGCAGGAGGAGAAGGGGACGACCGAGGATGAGATGGCTGGATGGCATCACTGACTCGATGGGCATGAGTCTGAGTGAACTCCGGGAGTTGGTGATGGACAGGGAGGCCTGGCGTGCTGTGACTCATGGGGTCGCAAAGAGTGGGACACGACTGAGCGACTGAACTGAACTAAAGAGGATGTGTTAGCCCCACATCCCAAGATACTAGTCCAGATAGATTGTCACGTCACGCCAGCAGAAAGGCCTGGGTGGCACAAAGCCAGTCCTCACACGATCATCTGTGCACAGTGGCAAGAAGACCTTTTAAAAACTGTGTGAAAGCTGAGACAGCCTGGGAACCTGGCCCGCCTTCATGCACCGGTTCCTTTTCAGAGAGGCCGGCTGTTAGGGTCCAGTTGCCAAGTGCTAAGTGTGAGGACTCGAAGCACACGAAGTGACCCCTTTAGCGTCTGGTCCTTCACACAGAAACCTCTGGATGTGAGCAAAGAGGCCACGCCCCGGCGTGGGCCCCCAAGGCCTCTCGCTGGGGGCGGCTTGTGTTACATGGCGTGCGGTCTGTGCGTTTCAGATCACCACCATGGAGTCCAGCCTCAAGACCATCGAGGAGGAGAACAAGGTGATTGAGCAGCAGAATGAGTCGCTCCTGCATGAGCTTGCCAACCTCAGCCAGTCCCTGATCCACAGCCTCGCCAACATCCAGCTGCCGCACATGGTAAGTGACCGGCGCTGGGCGGAGGCCCCCGGGGGCCGCGCGCAGTGCTCGTGCTAGCGTAGCTGTCTGTCTGTTCTGTCCTCGTGGTTCTCAGACCTCGGATGCTTGCGGTTACCTCCCCCAAACCATATCACCGCTCTGGTGGGGCTGACTGGTAAATCCCCTAAGGTTAGGTTGCTCTGAAAGGCCTTTTACGTAAGCTAAGGACAGTGGCGTTAGGCTGGGATACTATTTTATGCTGATGTGAATACCCTATTAAGCAAATACAAGTTGCATATGAACTGCTATTTAATATCTCGTAGGATCCAATCAATGAACAAAATTTTGATGCATACGTGACTACTTTGACGGACATGTATACAAATCAAGACCGTTATCAGAGCCCAGAAAATAAAGCTCTACTGGAAAATATAAAGCAGGCTGTGAGAGGAATTCAGGTCTGAACAGCTGCTGTAGTGGAATCTTGCTTAAAAACGATGCCTCTTGTTCTTTGCTGCTGTAATTTACCAGAAAGTGTTATATATTTATTTCTGTTTGAAACAGTGTTATGCTTACAAGACTTCATAATGATTTTATGTCTTGCTTTAAAGATAGTACCTGCAGAATAGTTTTGGAATACATTCACATTTTTGTACGTTTTCATATAAGCTGACATAGTGTGACATGCCATGTAATGTTTATAGCTGCTAATGTATGCACATTTTGGGGGTATATATATTTCTGAAGAGGTAAGCCGATCAAAATAAATAGAGTGTACATTCTTTTTAATGCTTTAGTGATTAACTGTTTAGTATTTTGAACTGAAATGGACACACACACACAAACAGCTCTGAATGATCATTTGGTGGCCCCGCAGCCACTTCTCAGATGTTATTGTTTTGCCTCATGTTGGAGGATCTTACAGAATTTAAGAAATACATTGTGTGATATTGTTTCATAGCAAGAATTGGTTGCAAAAAAAAATGCTTTATTTTTGAACAATGCTTGGAAATATTATGTGATTTTTTTGTTTGTCTGTTTTAGGAGGATGGTGTATGGTGGGGGCAATAGATGAGGTTTTTTGCATTCCAAGGAAATGGCATATGGACTAACTGTAAGGAATGAGATAAGTAATTTATTGTAAGACAACATCAAGCCATGGAAGCTTGGCAGAAGATTCAAAGCAGCTTAAACAGCACTTTTAAATTAACTCCTGAGCGTTACGTGGTGTGACGGTGGGACCTTCAGCTAAGACAGGGGCAGAGTAGAGGTGGACGACCGGAAGACTCCTCCTCCGCTTTGGAGCAACCTTCTCCTCCCTCCCCGAGGGCTCCTCGCCCTGGGAACCGTCTGTTACCCAACAGAATCCGTGTGTTTTCCTTTGCGCTCAAAGATCCTTGAGACTCCTCCTTCCCCTGCCACCTTATCCAGTTACCATTCCTGTTGCTGTCGCTGTCGTTGAGCTTCCCGTGGGGGATAAAGGCAGACGCGCGACCGGGCTGAGCTGCGGGCCGGCCTGGGTGGGAAAGCGGCTCGGACGAGCGCCGCCGCCCCGCGCTGGCTTCCCGCGTCCTGTCGGAGGCGGGCGCGCGCTCCACGCGCCGCCCTCCGGAGGCCGCCCGCCGCAGAACGTTCGCGTAGCCTGGTTCGCTCGGCCGTGACCTGCTCTAGGAGCGAATGCCGTCAGAGGGCGGGGGCAACTAAATGCCCTTCAGCACTTTTTTGCTTGACGCTAGACCATCTCAGACTCGGTCCGCCCTGGAGACTGACTGTCCCCCGACGACTGCACTCCGCGATGCGTAAGACCGCTTTCCGCCGCCGAGCTCCCCTCCTCTCGCGTCCCGGGACGGCCTGTCGTGTTCCGATTGCTGTTGACTTGATTTACATGTGATAGCATTCTCCCTTCCATGTCTTGATGTTACGCAGGAAGTACAAAAGTACTTTAAAATTTTGTTATGAAAAAAAAAAAAGATGGGTTTTGTAAAAATTAAAAAAAAAAATATTTTTAGCAGAACAGGACTTACAGGGTCATTGTCCCCACAATGTGCCAGTCGACTATTTGCACTTACCTTGTCCTATATATCCGTACGGAGGTGTGCAATTCCCGTGTCAGTAGCCTCGTGACTCTGACCCTGGAGGAATCTGAGGAGGCCTCCCCGCTGACCTGATGACGCTACATTACAGGGACCTCACCGCAAATACTCTGATACAATACTCAACCTCGGTATATATATATGTATAAATACAGGTACATCCCAGCGGCACTTTATACTGCTCACTGTACAAAGGCTTACAGTTTTCCAGGAGGACTTTAATACTTAGCTGGGAGAAGATTACGTGATGACTCGGGCGCCGCAGCGCCTTCCCTGCCGGGCCCTCTTTCTGTTGCGTGATTCGTTGTAGCTGCCCTGCTCAAAATTGCCTTTTTGAGAGCTGAAGCCGGGTGCGCCTCGCCACCTGCGGCCACATCTCCCGTCCGGGGCCCCAGCCCCTTCGCGGGCCCCCGTTGTTCATATCGGCACATGCATCTCCCCGCCCCGTCGTCGTCTGCAGCTTCTTTGCCAATTATAGTGATGCTTTTTGTAGCGTAATAGGTAGTATCAGTTTGGGATTCTAATTGTTCTCACCTATGTACAATGGAAAGGGGTTTTAAGCACAAATCTGCTGCTCATCTAACGTTGGTACATAATATCAAATCAAAGTTATCTGTGACTATTATATAGGGATCACAAAAGTGTCACATATTAGAATGCTGACCTTTCATATGGAATTATTGTGAGTCATCAGAGTTTATTTATTATAACTTATTGTCCATATTCATTTCTAAGTTAATTTAAGTGATCATTTATTAAGACAGAATTTTGTATAAATATTTATCGTGCTCTCTGTGGAACTGAAGTTTGATTTATTTTTGTACTACACGGCATGGGTTTGTTGACACTTTAATTTTGCTATAAATGTGTGGAATCACAAGTTGCAGTGATATTCATTTTTAAATCGTGAACTTTGTACAAATTTTGTCATGCTGGATGTTAACACATCTTACTCTAAATAAAAAAAGGTGTTACCACATTCGTAGCACGAAGGGTCGCTAGCCGCGTGTGCGTCTTCACTGAGTCTGGAAGCGCGTGGGGTCTGGCGCAGGGGGTGTTTCTCCCCAGCCACGGCCGCTTCTGCAACGACGTTGCTGCGGCCTGACCCGTCTGCCCCGAGGTTCTTGAGCGCAGATGAGAGTGCTCCTGGAGGCGCTGCCCCGAGCGTGTCCGGAAGCCACGTGACACCTCTTGCCGTCACCCCTACTGTCTCCTCCTGAGGTCACGTCTGACGCAGGCGTCCCCCCAGAGCAGGGACACACTCACAGACGCAGACGCCCCTCCCGATGGACACGGCCATCACGCAGCGTGATCCACGTCCCAAGGTTTGCACCCGTCACAGATCTCCCCAGGCCTGGGGTGCAGAGGCTCACAGCTCTCCCAGCTGCCACAGGGCCACCCCTTGCCCCTCGGCGCCGAGCGGCTCCCCGGGCTTCCTCGTGCTCCGAGATTCCATGGCCTCTGAGCCCGTCTTCTAGCAGGTGTTGCCTGTATTTCACACCTAGCACTGGGTCAGCTGCACCAGGGCGGATGGAGTATGGGGCCCTGGGGGGGAATTTAGGGTCCCGCCACCCCATCTCTCCAGACCATGGGGCGCACCTGTGAAACAGCGCGTCTTCAGGATCATGGAAGTTCAACAGATGGTGGGGCGTCGAGGAGCTGCTGTCGTGACTGAAATCTTTCAGCTTGGTGGTCGAAAGCATCTTGCCCTGAGAATCAGTGTAAACTGACTGAAAACAGTTTAGCAAGGTCAGAAATCTTACAAAATTCTTGACCCAGTAATTCCAGATGTCCCTCCTAAAATACCAAAACAATTGAAAATGCATTGAAATAAGTGAAACCAATCGCCAAAGTCCTAGCACAGAGGGAGGCTGGAGCAGATGAGATAAAGGCACTTTATGGAACACGATGGTGTTACCAGAAATGACGGCTACGAATCCGCACTAATGTGATGCCTGTGATAAAGTGAACAGCACGGAAAACAAATGATAAAGGGGTTAAGAAGCAGCTGAGTGGCCACAGGGCTGGGTCAGATCGGTGTGTGTTAGTGGTTCCGGTGGTCCCGCCAGCCCCTCGCGCCTGGGGAGGTGGGGGGTCTGTCCAGTCCTGCTCTCCCCCTCAGCTCTGAGAAGCAAACCAAAGCTGGGGAACCACAAGCCCCTGGGAAGCCAAAGTTGGGGGTGGGGAGGCAGGTCAGAAGCCAGGGTCCCTCTAGTGAGAACAGGGGGATGGGGCAGCAGCCCACACAGGTCTCGGGCCTCTGGTCTGAAACCACCCTCCCGATGGATCTTGCCAGGCATGTACCAACAGGGCCAGCTGTGACCACACTTTTCTCTCCCCGGACCATGGTGTGGTTTTTCAGAAAGTAAACAGCCAGAGTGAGGATTCCAGGGTATTGGGGAGAAGAGGCTCCAGGGTCACCTCACGCTCCTCACCACGTCCCCCCGGGGTCACACCACACTCCTCACCACGTGGCCCCGGGGTCACCCCACACTCACCAGGTCCCCCCGGGGTCACCCCACACGCCTCACCACGTCCCCCCCGGGGTCACCCCACACTCCTCACCACGTGGCCCCGGGGTCACCCCACACTCACCAGGTCCCCCCGGGGTCACCCCACACTCCTCACCGCGTGCCCCCGGGGTCACCCCACACTCCTCTCTAGGTGCCCCCAGGGTCACCCCACATTCCACACCACATACCCCTGGGTCACCCCCATTCCACAGCATGTACTCCTAGGGTCACCCCACACTCCTCACCGCGTGCCCCCGGGGTCACCCCACACTCCTCACCATGTGCTCCCGGGGGTCATCCCACACTCCTCACCACGTGCCCCCGGGGTCACCCTACACTCACCACGTCCTCCCCGGGTCACCCCACACTCACCAGGTCCCCCCGGGGTCACCCCACACTCCTCACCACGTGCCCCCGGGGTCACCCCACACTCACCACGACGTGCCCCCGGGGTCACCCCACACTCCTCACCACGTGCCCCCGGGGTCACCCCACACTCACCAGGTCCCCCCGGGGTCACCCCACACTCCTCATCGCGTGCCCCCGGGGTCACCCCACACTCCTCTCTAGGTGCCCCCAGGGTCACCCCACATTCCACACCACATACCCCTGGGTCACCCCCATTCCACAGCATGTACTCCTAGGGTCACCCCACACTCCTCACCGCGTGCCCCCGGGGTCACCCCACACTCCTCACCACATCCCCCCCGGGGTCACCCCACACTCCTCACCACGTGGCCCCGGGGTCACCCCACACTCACCACGTGCCCCCGGGGTCACCCCACCCTCACCACGTGCCCCCGGGGTCACCCCACACTCCTCACCACGTGCCCCCAGGGTCACCCCACACTCACCATGTCCCCCCACCTCAGGCAGTGAGGCGGCCCGAATGACGCCGACGCTCTGCGCGCCCACGACTCCATCGGCGGCTCCCCTCTGGAGCCCAGAGCAGCCTCGCGCCTCCTCCCGGGAGCCCTGTCGCCAGGAGCAGCAGAAGCCCTTAGGGAGCGGGAGCCTCTCGGCTCCCTGGGGCTGGTCCAGTCCCTCTGTGGCAGGAGGCCCGGCGCTGTCAGGGCCCTGGGACGGTCCCCTCCGTCCACACTCAGCTCTGGCGCTGCGGACCTTTCGGCGCAGCGGAGCAACACGGGGGAGCCCCGGGCTGAAGCAGGTTAAGAGGCACATCGAGGGAAAGAACGCGACTCTGTCCTTTCTCCCTTCCCGTGTGCACAGCTTTAGACCTGGAAGTTTCCTCACGAAAACCATCGCACACACGCTCTCCGAGTGACCAGTTAGCAGCCTGGCCGCCTTCTGTGCGGTCGCCCCTCTCACGCCAGCGCTGGGGGCGCAGTGGACAGGCACCGCGGTGCCCGCGCAAGGCGCGCGGGGAGGCGGAGGGGCACCCGCACTGTGAGCCGGCCGGTCACAGACGCCACACAGAGGAAGGGCCCGAAGGAAGCAACAGCCCTTTCTTTCCTCTGGGATGAGGGCTCATGGGGCCCATGGTGCTCAGGCCCTACAGCAGCCTGAGCTCTGCTCCCGGCTCTGCGGTCGTCCCAGCACCCACTCACCCCGTAGCTGGGAGTTGGCACCTTCCTCCCATTACCTGGGTTGGGAAGATCCGCTGGAGAAGGGGCAGGCTCCCCACTCCAGGATTCCTGGGCTTCCCAGTGGCTCAGCTGGGAAAGAATCCACCTGCAGTGCGGGAGGCCTGGGTTCCGTCCCTGCGTTGGGAAGATCCCTGAAGGAAAAGGCTCCCCACTCTAGGATTCCTGGGCTTCCCTGGTGGCTCAGCGGGTAAAGAATCTGCCTGCAATGCTGGAGACCTGAGTTAGATCCCTAGATTGGGAAGATCCCCTGGAGAAGGGAAAGGCTCCCCACTCCAGTACTCTGGCCTGGAGAATTTCACGGACTGTATAGTGCCTGGAGTCAAGAGTCAGACACGACTGAGCAACTTTCACTTTCACCAAAATGCCCCAGAAGTTATTGGTCACTGTACAAGCTGAATGGAATGTAAAAACATGAAGATCGACTCCCTCCAGAGTCAGTGCAGATAAGGCAAACCTGCCTGATATGATGAAGCCAACGCCTCCCAGCTCTTGGGGGCTCCTTTCTCATGTCCAACACAGCATCCTATGCCAGGACCTCTCAGCTGGTCCCCAAGGAGCCCTGGCTCACGGCCAGCCAAATGCTGCTGTCTCCTCTCTCCCTCTAGAGTCGTGTCCAGACTCTGACCTTCGCCTCAGTTCTTCATTTTCTTCCGACTTCTTTCCTTTCCCTCATCCACATTTGCTTTTTCTTCCCGTGTAATATAAATACTCCTCGTGAACTGTGGCCTATCGAGCTCCTCCGTCCATGGGATTTTCCAGGCAAGAGTGCTGGAGTGGATTGCTGTTTCCTTCTCCAGGGCATCTTCCCGACCCAGGAATCGAACCCTGGTCTCCCGCATTGCAGGCAGACGCTTTACTGTCTGAGCCACCAGGGAAGCCCCAATATAAATACTCCTCAAGTTGCCTCAAAATGATTTTTTGAGTAAGGAAAAATTTTTGAGTTGAGCTTGGACATGGGAAAATATTTGGGATAAATGACAATCCAGTTGATTTTTCTTTTCAGTTTAACAGAAGTAGGTTCTTGATTATAAAGAAGCAAGAAGGTAATAGACTATCTGAGAAGGTAATAGATTATCAACAGGAGGCTCTAGAAAATAAGAAGTTAAAGTTGATGAACAATTAGTCAGTCTAAGAAAAAAATGGAAAGCTTTATTTGAGCCAGATTCAAGGATTATGACCTGAGGAGCATCTCGGAAAGCCCTGAGAACTGGTCCGCCCACCAGAAATCAAGGCACAGTTACGCACAATTTTTGAGACAGAGGACTGTACGTCAAAGCCACAGTACATAGTCAGATGCAAAAGTCATCACTGCAGTGGTTCATGTGGCCCCTTCTGAGATTACCAACAAGTGCTATCGANTCGGAAAGCCCTGAGAACTGGTCCGCCCACCAGAAATCAAGGCACAGTTACGCACAATTTTTGAGACAGAGGACTGTACGTCAAAGCCACAGTACATAGTCAGATGCAAAAGTCATCACTGCAGTGGTTCATGTGGCCCCTTCTGAGATTACCAACAAGTGCTATCGATCAAGAGTCGTCTTGCTGATGCTGGCGGAAGGCTGCTCTTTAGCTGAGTGGGTGTTCCTGCCAGCGTGATGGTCCAGGCGATGCCTAACGCAGGAGAGGCCAGAGGCAGAGACGACTTTTCCTGCCTAACTTTGCCTTGTCTCGTCATAAGACACGAGCTTCATTTCGCACCGATACTCACAGGTGTTGCTGCTCCCACGCCTGCCGGTGCAGACCCCCCACGTGTCTCCCTGAAATCTCCCTTCCTCGCCACCTTGTGTTCTACCTGCCGCACTGACGGGGCCGGACCGACTGGTTAACCGGAAGCAACCAGACTTCCTGCTCCTGCCTTGCTTCTCCAGGGCTAGAGGAGCTGGAATTCTGCAGTTCACTTGTGCTGGGAATCACGTCTTATCATTTGCTGTACTGCCAAAATACAAAAGTATTTCTGGGAATCCAGTGAAGTGTTGATTCGAAAATGTTCTTAAATACTTTCGGCTTATCTGATAAAAGCTCGAAAGATTAGCTCATGGGCACATTTTTTAATTTTTTCTTTCCTGCAGAACAAGGGGGAGAATCCCTTTCACTTTCCAGAATGAGAGCATGAGTCTGGATCTGAATCTCGGCCTGTCTCATCCTTGATCCACAGACGGGCTCAGTGTCTTAGCTCCTGCCCACCCACCTGAGGCTGCGTCTCCCCCAGAGTCTGGTCTTGCCTCGGGCCGGGGTCCTCCACGTGCTACCGAATTGACTTGTGGGGACCCTGCTCAGGCCCCGGCCAGGCCACAGTTCCCTGCCTTGGCAAGAGACATTCCTTTCCCATCCAGGCTGGAACAGCTAAAACCAAAGTCGAGATCAACACAGCGCAGGCTTTATTCGGTGGCCAAAGAATGGAAAAGCAGGAACCAAGTTCACGGAGCAATGCTTGCCCAACCTGGAGAGGGCGGTTTGATTCCCAAGAGCAGAGCACAGGAGGAGGAGCGATGGTAACGACGGGGAGGCATCGGGGCTTTTCCGAGGGCGAGGGCTGCCACCTCGTCTCATCCTTTTCTGGCCTGCATCCTTCCACGGCCACTGCTAGGCTTGCCATCTAGTATCTAAAGTAGTAAAGCCAGCCTCAAACGAGACTCGGGCTCTGGGGGAGGTCAGACTCGTCCCATCGCGGTCCCGGCTGGTTCCAGCTGGGTCGTTTCATTGGCTCGTGGCTTCAACTCTCATCTCTGGACACTTTGACTCAGAGTTTTATGTTCACTCCTGCCGAAGGTGAGGGTTTCCAGGTTCTCAGCAAAGACCTGCAGTCGCTCCGGCAACGTGAGCTTTCTCCTCGGCAGCTCACCCCTCTGGCGCCAGACTGGGCTTGCAGAGCCGTGAGCAAAACACGCTGGTGCGTATCAGCCCCTGCAGGTGGTGCCAGTGGTAAGGCACCCACCTGCCGAAGCAGGAAGACCCCCAGAGGAGGCAGGACCACCCGCTCCAGTGCTCTTGCGGAGAATCCTGCGGACAGGGGAGCCTGGCGGGCTGCAGTCCATGGGGCCGCAGAGTCAGACACGACTGAGTGGCCAGTGCTAACGAGTAGACCAGCAATGCCGCAGCCGCCCAACCACCACAGCTGCCCCAGAAAGGGAGCCCTGGGGGAACGCGGAGTGGAGACAAAGGGGCCGCAGCCACCCCGGGGCAGAGGGGCTCAGGGTGAGAAAGCCCAGGACACTGGCCTGGCAAGTAGCTGAGCTGCACATCAAGGGAGTGGCGCCGGAGAGCCGACTCTTGCCTCTTCCCATTCACAGAAAGGGGCTAAATTCACCAAACTGAGATGCTTGGTTTTCTGTAAGTAATAGCATCTTTTGATGCTCCTGACCACGTGGTCTTTGTTGCAAAAGCTCCCATGGATCCTGGCTCCTCCCTCACCTCTTCAGAGCTCTCCCTGAGAGCCATCTGAGAGACTTACTCCCGGCAAGTCCCCAGCAAGCTAGCCCAGCAAAGCAACACCCTCATCCCACCCTGGGAGTGTCCTCATTCCGGACTCCCTGGGGGCTGCCACCGGGGTACATGGGCAGTTTCAGAGGCCGGCTGCCTGCAACATTGTTTACTGATATGGCAGAAACGCTTTTTCATCCACAAGGGAAATCTCTGTAAGGGAGTCTCCTGTCTGAGTCAGGAGAGAAGGCTGATACCTGATCGCCAGAGGCTTAAGTCTGCAGGACAGCTGTATCTGTATCTGTTAATCATTCTGAGTCCCCTTCCTGCAATTGGCCTCCACACACTTTCTCAGCCTTAACTGAAGATGCTAAAAGTGTTAGTCGCTCAGTCCTGTCTGACTCTGCGACCCCATGGAATGTAGCCCGCCAGGCTCCTCTGTCCATGGGAATACTGGGGTGGGTAGCCATGCCCTCCTCCAAGGGATCTTCCCGACCCAGAGACTGAACCCGAATCTCTGGCATTCCAGGCGGATCTTCTGCCGTCTGAGCCCCAGGGAAGCCCAGCGGAAGACGGTACTTAGACCTGAACTCCAAGGCTCCTCTTTGAGGTGCTCCCCACCTGGGCGCCTCTGCTGTGGACAGGAGGTGCCCCCGTGGGTAAACTTTCGATTTCCTCTTGCTAATCAGTCAGATCGCAAGGCCTCCAGCTGACAACAGGAGTGAAAACGGTCAGGACCCCGTGGGGCCCTCTCGGGTATGAAACCTTTCTGTGTTCCCCCACTTCTTCCTGGAAATAGGATTCAGCCTCCTAGACCTTCTCTTTGCTCCCAAGTGCAGATTTCCGCAGTAGCCAATCAGGGAAGGGAGGGGTGGCCAGGAAACAAAGGTGCAGCCCTGTGGGAGGCAGAGTCCTGTCCCCCCAGGACTCACACCTGGACGCACGGTGCTGCTGCAGGGGCTGAGCCCCGCCCCGGAGGACAGACTGCAGGCTGAGCCCAGGGTCCCGGGCACTGCCTTGATCTCCCACCCCCTCCTTGAAGGAAGGCATACACCCTGCAGCCCTGCCCCACATCCTGTCCCTAAAACTGACCCCTCAAGCCCACTGGGGAGTCTGGGTCTCCTGAGAAGAGCCGCCTGCCCCTCTGGCTCAGACCTGCAGTGAAACTTCCTCTACTCCGGGCTCGGTCATTCTGGTTGGCCTGGCCTCATGTCGGGTGCAGGGCCTTCAGCAGGAGGGCAGGAGCAGGCCCCAGCTCGAGAGCCCAGGAAAGCAGTGTTGAAGGGACACCAGGGAAGCTCTGACTCCTTGAAAAAGACCCTGATGCCGGGAAAGGCAGGAGAAGAAGGGGCTGACAGAGAATGAGATGATTGCATGGTATCACTGACTCAATGGACATGAGTTTGGGTAAACTCCACGAGTTGCTGATGAACAGGGAGGCCTGGCGTGCTGCGGTTCATGGGGTCACAAAGAGTCGGACATGACTGAGTGACTGAACTGNCCTGATGCCGGGAAAGGCAGGAGAAGAAGGGGCTGACAGAGAATGAGATGATTGCATGGTATCACTGACTCAATGGACATGAGTTTGGGTAAACTCCACGAGTTGCTGATGAACAGGGAGGCCTGGCGTGCTGCGGTTCATGGGGTCACAAAGAGTCGGACATGACTGAGTGACTGAACTGAACTAAACTGACCGAGGGAAGTTCTACTCTCAGCCCGGCTCCTCACAGCAGACACTGACCCTGTTGGGCTCCGATAAGCTTTTCTCAAGGAGACCCGAAGGCTGGCTGGCTCAGGGAACGCTGGTGGACATACTGCTCAGGGCTCCGTGGGCGTCCAGGTCTGGGTCCTCCAGGCACCAATGGTCCAGCAAGAGCTCTCCCACCTCCCCTCCCCTGCGCCCACATGTGACATTCCTTCTGGAACATTCCTCAGTGGCCTGGAGCTCCAGTCAGTGCAAGGGAGGGGGCGGAGGCTCACCTGCCGCTGGGGCAGTCAGTGACTGCGGATACTGCCCTCTGGAGTCTGTGCTGGGAGAGCCCAGGGTCGGGGAGCACAGTGGAACCACAAGCTGAGCTCGTCTGTTTCCCGTTTCCTTCGGACGTCTGTCTCGGCCTTTGCACACGTGCGTGCATCTTCTTCATGGGGGCAGGGAGCCCAGGACCTGAGAGCCCCTCTCTGGCCATGACCCTCTGGACCCGGGCCTGCCGTCCAGCCCCCAGGCAGGGGATGGGCCTGCAGCCAGCAGACTGTGAGCTGGAGCGGGCGGCCTGTGCTGAGACACTCTAAGTGGAGGGTCCCCGCCTCCGTGGTTTCGGGGACGGGTGCCTGTGAGCCATCGCCTCAGGGCTCAAAGCCATGGAGGGCGGGAAGTGAGGTCCTTGACTCTGGTGGCGCCGAAGGGCAGCCTGTGAAATGGGCTGACTCCAGGTGGGGAGGCAGGAGAGGAGGCACAGAAGTCAGGTTGGGGTTGGAAGAGTGTGCAGGGGCATCCTGGGAGAAACACACAGGCCCCACCCTGAGAGACAGTGCGTGAGCAGCCTCACGGGAAAGGGAGGACGCAGGCCTCGAGGGGCCTTTGCAAGAGAGCCAGTCTTGGAGGCGGGGTGGGAGGGTGGCAGCTTGTGACAGTCCATCTGGGTGTGGTCCTGTGACAGCAGCTGTCTGGGCGTTGCAGCTGTTGGGGAGGAGCCCCCGAACGGTAGAGCTCCTGCTGGAGGCCTGCGCCCAGTGCTGGCAGGGCTGCAGGGGGTGAGCATTCCAGGAGAACGCAAGAGCCCTGCAGACATGGCCCCAGGGAACCTGGGCTCCAGGGCCAGGCCCGTGGCCGGCCGACCGCCACCCCCGGAGCCACGCGGGCCCAGCTCCGAAGGGGCGGCCGGAGCCCTAGGGCTGAGCCCACCGGGGCTGCGTCCATCTCAGGCTAAAACGACTCTAAGCGGGTGTATTTAGTCATCTGTTTTGACTCAACCAACGTGAGTGTGAGCAAACTCCGGGAGACGGTGGAGGAGAGGGAAGCCTGGCATGCTGCAGTCCATGGGGTCGGACACGACTTAGTGACTGAATGACAACTCCTTTCCTTTTTAAATGTAAGAAAAGAGGCTCCACCTGACGTAAGGACAGCGGCTTCTCGGCAGGCGGGTGCAGCACAGGCAGCCGGGTGGGTCACAGTACACACGGGCACGTGTCAGCTGGGAGGGCTGCAGCCGGCGGCAAGCTGACCGCAGGCCCATTTTGCTGAGAAGCAGTCTTCTAGTTCAGGACAATAACGGGACGCCACGTGCATAGGGCTGAGCATGTGCTCCCTGGGTGGGAGTTTCCAGCGGCCCTGAGGCGGGGACAGGGCCCAGTGTGGCCGACGTCCTTGTTTGGGGTGAGACACAAGCGTGCAGGTCCGCGGGTCCTCCACAGACAGCCCTGCACTCTGGAGGCTCAGGCTTATCTGCAGATGTTTCTGGAGCACAGAGCCCTGCCTATGCCTGAGACGGAGCCATGCCTAACCTGACACGACCCCGCCCCCTTCATCCCCACAGGGCGCTCGCTGTGAAGCTCCCCAGGGTCCCGGTGCTTCCCTTCCTTCGGCAGGGGCAGCCTGGGGCGGGGCGGAAGGCCAGGGCCCTGGGCTCATCACCACCCTGCCTGGAGGCCTCTGTCTCTTAGCACCCAGTCCTGCCTGTCATCACCACTCTGCGGCTGTCTGTCCAGCACCCAGTCCTGCCCGGAGCTTGGGGCGTGACTGCTCTGGAAACGGGCCTGCTGCAGACGTGGCCAGCGTCAGGGGGCGCGTCCCGGGCCCTAAGCCGGCATGTCCCTGCAAGGACAGGGAGACGGGGATGAGGACAGACAGTGGAAGCCCCCCTGGAGATGGGCTGCGGCCGCCGGCGAGTGCAGCCGCTAGCAGCACCAGGGGCTGCAGAGGGCAGGGAGGAGCAAACCTTGACCTCTGGCCTCCAGGACTGTGGGGTCAGCCTTCTGCTGGCCATTGAGCCACCCATGATGCCCTGGAGCACCTCCCCGGAGCACCTCCACGCCCTCCCCGCCGGCTGCCAGCAAGTGGGCTGGCGCTGGGCAGGAAGATGCCGGCGAGGCCCTAGGGAGGGGGACGGTCTCAGCACAGCCAGGTTCTCCAGGGCTGACTCACCGTCTGGGAATGGCCCCCTGGTCTCTAGACCCGGGAAGCCTCCCCGCCAGGAGGACACTCGTCCCTGGGGGGCGGTGTGGCCCCCACACCTCTCACCGGGCCCTCAGCACTGCCTGTGAGTGTGAGACGGCCTCCTCCCATGACAGACGGGAGCCCAGGTCTCTGAGAGGGCGAGACAGTCACCAGAGTCACCGAGCTTGGGAGGCCGCTGGCCAGTCTCTCTTGTTCCAAAGCCCATGCTCCCTTCCTCACATACGCCTGAGGAGCGATGCACAGAGAGAAGGCAGGTGCCCTGGAAGTAACAGGAAGTGTGGACTGTCCCTGGGGGCCCCTCGGGCGCTTGGGTGTCTCCTCAACACAGCCTGGGCCCCTGGGGGGGCTTGGAGGGTGGCCACTGAGCAGGGAGAAACTGGCCGTCAGTTACCTCTGCCGGCTGGGGGCTGTGGCTGCGGGGGTGCCTGGCGCCCCCAGGAGGGTGGCCCCTGTGGCCCTAGTGAGTTTCCAGAGAAGGCCAGAGGGGACCAGCGGGGCACGGGCCAGGCCCAGTGACCTGCAGGAGGGGGCCCCCACCACCAGCCAGCTCAGTAGGTGAGGTTCCAGGTCAGGGGCTGGCAAGGGTGATGCCGAGTCAGCATCCCCTCCCCTCCCTGGCGTCATGAGTGACGGGGCCTGGACAAGCTACGCTTGTCACCCAGCATCGGTTTTGCATTTGCAAACTGGGATGCTCACATCTCTTCGGGATGTCACCGAGCTTAGATACTCAAGTATGCGGACAGCAGTCACGTGCAGGCCGAGCCCTGAGCGGGCGCTCAGACAGCAGGCGGGTGGGCACAGCCGCGTGACGCTGCAGAGCTCGGGGTGCCACTCAGAGCACCCAGAATTCCACGGGGACCCTGGTCTCTCTGAATGCACGTCTAAGCAGGCACACAGTCACACCAGGAAGGAATGTTTACTGCAGGACAGATAACAGGATCGCGGGCAGATAACGAGGCTTGGGATAGTGGTCAGCAGAGAGAAATGCAAACAGTCACGTGGGCTTGGGCAACAGAAAACCCGGGAGGCTTTGATGGCCACAGCGAACCAGGAGAAGAGCAAGATCCCCGAGGTGTGAGGCCTCCCTGGGCCTCTAGAGGGCGGCCGCGGGACACACAGCCCAGGAGGTGCAGAAGCAGAGACAGCCCTGTAGGTAAGAGGGTCTCTGCCGAACTGGGAGGAGGGGAGGCTGGGAGGGAAGACTGGAGGGGAGGGCGGAGGAGGGTGGCGTTCACAGAGCCCCTCCTGCAGCGTGGACACTGCTGCAGCACGTTGCAGAGGCAGGCCAGGAGGCTGGGAACTCAGGGGGCAGCGGATGCTGAGGCCGTGAGGCAGAATCCCTTCTCCAGGAAACCTCAGTGGTTTCTACTCTAAAGACCTTCTGCTGAGTGGATGAGGCTCCCCCACATGACGGAGGGAGCTCCTCTTTGCCCAGGTTCACCACTGGCAATCTCATCTACAAAGCACCTTCAGCACAACACTTGGACTCATGTTTGATCGAACCACTGGGGGCGACAGCCCAGCCTGATGGACACGTACGAGCCACAGCGGTGCTGACCCGGATGGAGAGGCGGAGGACGCCGGCTCCCCGGGATGGTCGGAAAGCAGCCTTTACCCACCGAAACCTGAGGGGCCTGGAGACTTTTGGCTTGGGGAGGGGTGGCAGCACATGCTCTGCCCACTGCAGGGAGGGGGCCCGGCAGGCCCAGGCAGGGTCCTAGCGGGGGTCCAGGGCGAGGGGCAGGGCCGGGACTGCCAGTGGTTATTGGCGGGGAGGACGAAGAGCAGAAATTGACCCGGACACAGGGAACAACAAGAATCCACAGGGATTTTCAACTCACATGGGTGGGTTAGGCCCTCGGGGGCGACTGCTGGGCTGGAGGGTCTGATGAACCATTTTAGAGGATCTCATCAGAGATTCAGAAGAAAACAGGGACAGTGAGGTTTGGGGTTTCTGACCTAAGTTTGAAATTCACGCAGAGCAATCAGACAGCGTTTGGGAAGGAGCGTGAAGCCCCGGGGACTCATGACTGTGAGCACGCAGGCCGCCTGGCTGGCGTGTCCGAGCACCCTGGAGACTGGGAAGGCTGCTCCCAGTGGTTCCAGAGCGCCAGCTTCGGGGGGGGGGGGGCCGGGCCAGCCCCCAGCTCAGCTTCCCCAGAGCCAGGCCCTGGGGATCACGGAGGGGCAGCAGTCTGCTGACAGGCAAGCGTCTGCCACCCCATCCCCACAGCAGCCTGGGGAGACCACCTCTCTGCCAATGGTCAGACCGGCCACGAGACAGTGGGGGTTGGAACAGATCCAGGCTCCTCTCTGACGCTAGGACGTGGTGACCGTGGGGCTTAGGACTGGACCTCTTCAGCTGTAACTGGACCCTCAGGAGTCAAGTGTTAGAAAAGAGCGGCTGGGCCCAGGGCCCCTGCTGGGTCTTCTGGGGGCTCCAGCAAGGCC